>LBNU01032593.1:1754-26584 GCA_014162995.1 Artemisia annua
GAAAATGCTTCTTTTGTGATTTTCTCCTCAAAAGTACCTAAAATGAGAAAAGAAACGACTTTCGGTGAAATCCGATCCAATAATATACGAATTAGGACTCAAACTGACCCCTAAAAACGTAACATTTTTCGTCTCATCATTAATCATGGCCACACAATCCTTGTTCTCATCCAAATGTTGTCATCCCACTCATATTTAGCCGTTTGATTGAGCCTTATCTATCTGCCACATAACTTCATCCAATCACAAAGCTTTGTTTTGCCACATGGATGGAATGATGTCGACACTTCTGACACGTCAGGGCTTCTAGAAGGGAGTAAACTCGTACTAAGCATCTTTGTGAAAATAAGGTGGAGCAGGGGTAACTCTGGTGGGAGAGAAGAACAGTAAAAGGTTAAGGCGCGTTTGTATTTTTATCTTATTATTTAACTGGTGTGGGTTGGGTATAAAGGAGGTGGGTTACGGGTTTATTAAAATGGGAGAGTGGGCCTAAATGTTTGATGGGCTAGGGGGTTAAATAAGGTGTAGTGGGTTAAGTAATGAAATGGGTTTAAGGGATTATATGTTTGTGATGGGTTAAAATGATATTGGAAAAGTTATATCTTTGGACCCAGTTGTAGTAGAAAAATAATCATAGGGACCAAAAGTGTATTTTCTGAAATATGAGGACCAATCCTGCCAACTTCAATAATCTTTATCCAAGGGCTCTTTGTGAACAACTTTGAATACTTGAAGGGCCATTGTTGTCAAATCTTCAAAATTGCACTTCATGGACCAAAATTGACACTTCATTAAACTTGAGGGACCATTTGTGTGGAATTCACTAAACTTCTTCCAAGGATCAATCTTGCCATTTCTGAAACTTTGAGGACTTCAATGAGCTTTAGGAACTTTGACTTTGACCACTAGCCACCCGGCTTCGGCTTTTGACACTTTTCCAATGCCCGTGCTCGTTTTGTCATTTTCTCGTGATTTTTCGTTCTTTTCTTATAAATCCATACCTGCACATTCAAAAACACAAAAACACAAATATTTGGCAATTATGGGTTAGTTTTTTGGTTAATTTGGTCGGGTTTTGGTAAAATAAAGGTATGTGAATTATCACATACGAAAATCCCCCAGACTAAGGTATTGCCGTGTCCTCACGCAATGTAACCACGTCACGCTTTTGAGATAAATAATTTAGAAACTCTTTTTATTAACTTTGAAAAGTAGCAAGAACGTTCAAAAGAGATTTCAAAATCATTTATTTACTAAAACGTCCCGTTTATTGGTATGTGTTATTTTACACATACCTTTATACCTAAGTTACGGACTAAAACGACCAAAAACCCGTCCAAATATGCCAAATATAGTGTGTTTTTCCGTTTTTGTATTTGCAGGTACGGATATATGAGAATTAGACAAAAATATGAGAAAATGACAAACCGGGCACGAGAAGTGGAAAAGAGGATTAAAAAGCCGAAGCCGGGTAGGAATTTGCAAAAAGGGATCACAATTAAGCTCAAGTGTCAACAAAGGTCCTCAAAGAATCATAAGATGTCAAGAAAAGCCCTTGGATTAACTTTTACAGCTTGGCAACTTTAGTCCCTAAACCTAAAAGTTTATTTAACTTAAATCCTATTATTAATAAAACCTAACCTAATAAACATAAACCCATAATCAAATTCAGCCCAAACACCACCTGAGCCCATCATTTCCCTTTAGCTAAAACCCATCACCCAAACCCGGTCCACAAACCAAAATATAATAAATAATTTTACCCGCCCCCCATTTTTTTACCCCGTACATCTTCCCCAAATCATCCCACATGAACCCTTATAAAATTACCCACCACAATTAACCCAATTAAGGGTACAACAGTCAAATCCCCATACCCCGGACATCACTGACACATGGAATGACATGTGGCAGCATTTGATTGGCTGGAACGCGTCACTAGGTGGATTTCAAGGGCTCTGATTGGTTCGCGATTGTCACAAGGGATCAAATTGAGGATATTCTAAGAAGATGCTAATTCGTGAAGCTTCCAGAGCTTAAGAGACCTCTCCTCAGCTATAAAAGGCACTCCTCATCCACGATTTGAAGTGGTTAGATGGTAGCTAGTAGGAGTAGGGTAGATTAGTATAATTGTAGTTTGTTTAAAACACTTTGTAAACTTTCATATTGTAATGTTTTCCAGTTTTCAATAAAATTCAGTTTCATTTCATAATTCTTGTCATTTAACTTTTCAAGCAATTCATTGTGTTAAAACTGTTTTCAAGCTCTTTTTACTATTTTCAGAAGCTTATTCAAGCTTCTCAACAGCTTATTGTAGTTTTGGATGCTTTAATTTAGTAATCTAGTTCCATTTGTAAAAGTATGGAAGTCATAAGGAAGATCAAGCAGTATATTCATGGTGTTCATTGGTGATTCAGTAGTGGTTTAAGCCTATCTTAAAGATAGGCTAGCTTTTGGAAGTTCTCAGAAAGCTGAGAATTGAGTTGTAAGCTCTCATTTTACTTTGCAGTCCCTATTCCTGTTTTAAAGTTTATATTCTAGTTTTACTGCATAATAGCTCAGAAATGTATGTCATGCTGATTTACTATTTCATTGTTATTGATTGATGTTGTTCAATGGTAGTTGATGATATAGAACTTGTTTAATTCACTGTTGTACTTGTTTGATGAACTGAAATATGCTTCTACAGTAGAATTGGATTTAGCTGTGATTTCTAGTTTAGTGTGCTTATGCTGATGTTAAGTGTTGATTTGATCTAATTTGATGTTATTTGATTGAGTTTGAGTATATTAGTGGGTCATTGCATCATTAAATCACAAGAAGTGGTTAAAATCAGTTGAAAAGGGGTGTTTGGTTCAGCATGTTTCATAGTGTAAACATTTGATTAAGTGTGTTTTGCTTGTTTAGACATTTCACTTAGGGTATAATTAGCGTAAAACATGAATAAAATCAGATAGTTATTAGTGTAAAAGTCAATGTACTACTAAATTCATCCTCATCAGTTAACTGTTGTTGTTCTTACATGCTCAGTCCTTTCATTTGTTACATAGGTGGTTATAATGGTCAACTGTGGTTAAATACTTCAAAAGTCAGAATATGCTGATTGCTTGCAGTCATAGATGGGTTTTTGTTGCTGAATGAGTGTTCAATTAGAGTAGCAATTGGTATGTAGAATTAGGGCTTTTGTACTTTTTAGGTTCTGTGCTAGGTGTAATCACTTTTGCCCTCACTAGTTTTCATAATAGAACTTATTATGAGAGCTTATTGTAGTCTGCAAGTAGGGCTTAATGACTTGTTTTGCTGTCTTCATTTTAGGACCTCAGTTGAGCTTTTAAAACTTGTACTGAGTTTGATTGTTATATCTTAGCTTCCTTGAGTGTTTTTGAATGATTTACATGATCCTTTAGCCTTATGCTTATTCTGGAACTCATCAGCTTATTGTTTAGCTTGTTTCTTAACTGCTTATTTATTCAATTGTGAATTTTTGTGCATTTGTTGATCTGATTTCAGTGAGCTTCTACTTCTTTGAGTTCCTTATACCTTCTGTGTCAGTTTAACAAAGATTTGTTACAAGTGCTTATAAATAAGCACTTGTAATAAGCAGTTTTTAAGCCCAAAAAGCACTTCTGCTTATTTTTCAAAAAGATTTTTCTACAGTTGTTTTAGAACTTTATTTTAGATTTTCTGTAAAAGTTTGGGATTTATTTGACTTGATTTACTATTTCTTTTCATTTTTAAATAGTGTTTTAGAATATTAAATCATTTTTAAATACAAATTAAATCACAAAAAGACAGAAATAGTTTCTGGTTTTATTTTTAATTTTCACTTTCAGTTTATTAAGATTTTTTGAAAATAATTTTGTAGAATAAATTTTTCATTTTATAATTAGTTTTAATTTCTTTTATTAAATAAAAATACAAAAATAGTATTTAATTCATAATTAGTTTACGTTACGTTTTTGACGTTTATGCTCTATATGCTTGTACCTTTATGCTTGAATACTTGATTTTGATTGCATTTTCATATTAGTAGTTTTAAAATTCAAATATTTTCTTTTTTCACTTTTTCACAAACACGATTTCACGAATCGAATATCACGATTTCATTCAGCTTCACACGGACACGACCCGGGTTTTGATTTTTCGTTGATCAATACTTGGTTTATAAATATATATAATTGGTTTTTAAATCAATCAATTTTTGGCGCCACTGCCGGGGAAGGTTGAAGTGAATTTTTGGTTTTCGTTTTTGAAAAATCGTTGTTTTGAAAAACCTTCCTTGTATATATTTTCTTTTATAAAAAGTAAAAAATCAAAAATATTAAACACTTTTCCTAAAGTGTTTGCAAAATACCAAAAACGTAATAAATCATCCTCACTCTACCTCTACAGAGTGTTGTAAACCAAATAACTTCGAACGCAAAAAGAGATTGTGAAATTATTCGGTTTCTGATTACTTTAATTCTACAACCAACTCCCTCGTTGTGAGTAGATTTGAAGAAAACGATTTCGGGTGACGAATCGATCACAAAAAAATAAAAAAAGCAAAAGAAAAATACAAAAATATTGTGATTTTAAGTTTTCTTTAATATAAAAACCAAAAATATTTTCTTTTTCAAAATTGGTTTTCACTTTTATTTTACTTTACTTTTATCTTAAATCGTTTTCACGTTTATCTTCTTAAACGTTTAATTCTTCTTCTCTAATCCTCTAAACCGATAATTCTTTCTCTATCTCCTCTTATGTTTAATTCTTATTGATCCGATTTGTGTTAATTGTGGAGAACCATTCTTTGAAGGTTCGTGTGTTTGGTGTACGTGTGAACAATGTGGTAGTGATATTCATGATGGCGTTTGTTGGTTTTGTAATTCTCCCGCGTATGTTCAAAGATCAATCCTTCAAAACGTTCCCGATTATTATCCAACACCACCGCCACCTTCGTTCACTTGCTTTAATTGTGGAAATCCATCCGACGAAGGATTAACTTGTGGGCAATGTTTTTGTAATCAATGTAGATACGCGAATTGTATATGTTACGTCCCGAGTGCTGAAACGTCTTACGCTTGTGATTCGAGTTTTGATAATTATCCTCAAAACGATTTCAATCTACTTTTTCAAAACTCTTATGAGCAAGTACCATATTACAATGGTGATTCATTCCAAAGTTCATCAAATTTTGAAAATTGTGGGGGATCGTTTGAAAATTCTTATTATGAACCTAATTTGTGTTACGATTCTTATAACCAACCCCCACAAAATCCCGACAAATTTCAAATTTCGGATGAAGTTATTGAGGAAATGAAATCCTTTAGTGAGATGTTACGAAAGTGGGCGGATAATCATGATACTCATACTCCCGAGCCTCGTGAGAAGTCTATTGCAGAGTTACTTGCTGAAGAGAGAGCGTCTAATCCTTATAAATCTTTTATTTACTATGATTCCGACGACGATGATGAGAAAATTACGATCATTCTTAATCCTCACAAAGCTTCCATTGTTTCTCCCGTAGAACCCGAGGACTCTCTAAAAATGGGGGACGAGCATCTAAACACTACTCCGGCAACGGAATCGGACGAATTCAATATGTATAGTGTTGAGAATCTTGTCCCAATCCCAAGTGAGTCCGAGGAAATTTCTAACGGTGATTCTGAAATTGTTGAAAATGATCATCTTGATATATCTGAAGATATTCCCGACTCTTCCCGTCCTTCTCTCACACCGGTTGAGGGAAGTGATTCCGTTTTGGATGAGATCAATACCTTTCTTGCTAATAATGATTCTATTTCGACTAGTATTGATGATACTTATTTTGATTCGGAGGGAGATATCCTTTTTCTTGAAAATTTATTCAAAGAAGAACCGTCATCTTCTCTCCCTCCGAAGAACGACAACGTTGATGAAATTGTTAAGCCGTCAGATCCTTTGGAGCCCGAGCTCAAGGATTCTTTACCCGATCTTGAAAAACATGATTTTAATACGGCAGAAGAGTTCGAGTTACCTCCTCTTGACAATCCGAATGATAGTGATGAGATGTTCTCCGACTCCGACGATGATAAATTTTTATCTTGTGGAGACATCGATTATGTGGACGAAGTACCTTCTAAGCTCGTCAGCTTAGAAGAATAAAATGACAAATCACCTTCTCTCCCTCCGAAGGAAGTTGAATTCAATCCTCTTAATGAAATTGATGATCTTGTTCCAAGAGTTTCCGAAACATTCAATATGACTTTCACAAATCCGTTATTTGATTTCGATTTGGAATTTACTCTAAATAATCCAATCTTCGATATTCCTTGTGATGAGTCCAAAATGGAACCCGAGGTCCAGGATTCACATAATATGATTGATTCTCTTCACGAGAAGTTCTCCGGTGAACTTGCTCCCATTGATCCTCTTCCACCGGGAATTGAGAATTCGATCAATGAGTTATTTGAACAAAATGTTCTTTCTTCTTTGTCACCCGAGAGTGATTTATCTTCTTCTGAAAATTTTACCGTGGCTGATATTCCCAACTCATTCCTCTCTGAGGATAAAATTTTCAAACCCGGTATATCACTTTTTGAGAAAACTCACATAGATGAGTTGTTTTACAAAATGAGCATTAAAGATGAAATGCAACACAAAGAAATTGAAAAAATTGTTTTTGAAAACGGTGATTTGATCTTAATTGTTATAAAAATCTTTCTTCCGTTTATCACATTTGATGTGACTTCTCCCCTCCTTCATTCCGCCGGGAGTGAAGATATCGTCTTTGACCCCGGCATCTCCGTTTTTCGTGCCGGGTGTCCGTTCTATTTGCTCCCCCAAGATTAAGTAAATTCGGGGCGAGTCTAAGCTATACGACTCGATACTAAACAAGCGCTTTGTGGGAGGCACCCCATGCTTATCCTTTCTAACTTTTTTCTATTTTCTTTACTAATGTGACGTGAAGAGGGCGACCTCTTCCATTTCTCGTGTTTTGTGGTTGTTTGTTTATGTCCAGGATTTGCCCGAATAATGAAGACTCTCGTGCTCGTTGTTTTGTCTCAACTCGAGTATCGTTATTCGTTGCTCATCTATATATCCTAATCTTATCGACTAACATTTATCTTTGGCATACTTAATAAATTGCCCTAGATTTTTGTTAGGATTACCCTTACCTTTGAAACATTGAGGACAATGTTTATCTTTAGTCTCGGGGGTTAATCTTCGATTTGATTTGACTTGCACTTTCACCTTTGTCGTTTACTCTCGCAACCCCGTTTTCCTTAAAAATTGAAAAAAAAAATTAAAAATTTTGAAAATTTTGATGAAAAATGATGAAAATGTTGTGAAAAAGCATAAAAAAATGTGAAAAGTTGAAAATTTGTGCAAAAATATAATAAGTGTTTTGACACCATGTTGACTTTCTTGCTGGCGAGAGTAGGAATTAAATTTTGACTTGACCGAGCGTGTTGAGCCCTAGCTTGTTCCCTTAACCAATGATGATCACATAAGCTTGTGCTAGTTTTGTACACAAGGAGCTATAAAATGCGAATTCTTTCTTAAGAATCTGCAAAGTTCCCGTACTTGACTTTATACATGCGCAACTTAAAAGCTTTCGCTAGTCTTTTACATCAAAGGAGCACTAAAATGCAAATTCTTTTCTAGAGTTTGCAAGCTTCGTATTTGACTTTATATATGCGTGGCTGATTATCGGCTAAGTATTCGCGAGTCTCATTATTTGAGAACTTTAAAAAAGCGAAGAGCGAGAAATGATAGTGTTTATTTAGAAGTTAGATGTCATACGTGGAGTAGTGGTTCTCTTTAAAGCTCATCGAAGGTACTTGTGGCCTTTTGTTCCCACCAAGTTGTTTCACCCCATATCTTGTGTATAATAATTAAAGATGTCTCGGTTTTGACGAAATTTAGTTCTTTATCTTCATAAGAGAATCTTTGCTTGAAAAATTGGGTACACATCAAGGATACACGCCAATAGTATTGAGTTGTATTGTATTCTATTTCGTTGAATTGAGTTGTACGTATGTGGTTCCGGAGCTACCCTTTAAAGCCCGGTATTCATAAGTGCTAAGGTGCTTTAAGACTTCGGATTGAGATCGGACCTTGGATCCTTACTTCTAAAGGCGGTAAGGTCTTGGATTTAAACCGTGAAGGTTCGGATTTGAAAAGTTACTAAGGCAAGAAAAAGAAAAAATGAATGAAAAAAAGTATCAAGAAAAGTCAAAAAAGTGAAAAAAAAAATCAAAAGAAAGAATAAGGATTTATGTTGAGATTTATGGATTATGAGCTTAAGTGTTAAGACTAAAGTTGGTAGCGCGTGAGGTGCATGCGAATGATCCTAGATCGGGCGCATGAGGTGCACATGAAAGTACTCTCCAACTTATGTCTATTTTGATGTATTCCAAAGTCTTTGTATGTATGTATACAATATCCTTGATGTGGATCTCATTTTTGGGGCAATGGTTCTTGAGAGAAGATGAATAACTACTTAGCGTCCTAATTCATGGTATCTTTATCGGATTAAAATCATATCGAAACGAGAAAACATGAAGCAATTCATTTCTCAACATAAGTAAAAAAATCTTGATACACTAAGATATGGGAACGAGAGGTTTCACAACTAACTTTTATGAGTAGTGTTCGCATCTAATTTCTAAGTAAACGGTTATCTCGTTTATAAGCTTAGTTTGGGGGCTTGTGAATTTTATCCTTATGGTCACTATTCTATGAATTTCTAAGTAAACGATGAATTTTATCCTTATGGTCACTATTCTTTGAATTGTGTTTCTACTCGATGAACCTAAACATTAATGCAATATAATGAAAGTTAACATACCGTCACCCGAATAAAGTTGAAAAATACAAAAATAGTAATGTAAAGTTAGTATATGGAATAAATGGGTAAACGGGGCGTTTTAGGGAATAAATGATTTCGAATCTCTTTTGGACGTTCTTGCTACTTTTCAAAGTTAGTAGAAAGAGGTTTTAAAATTATTTATCTCAAAAGCGTGATTTGATCACATTGCGTGAGGACACGACAATACCTTAGTCTGGGGGATTTTGGTATGTGTTATTTTACACATACCTTTATACCTAAGTTACGGACTAAAACGACCAAAAACCCGACCAAATATGCCAAATATAGTGTGTTTTTGCGTTTTTGTATGTGCAGGTACGGATATGTGAGAATTAGACAAAAATCATGAGAAAATGACAAACCGGGCACGAGAAGTGGAAAAGAGGATTAAAAAGCCGAAGCCGGGTAGGAATTTGCAAAAAGGGATCACAATTAAGCTCAAGTGTCAACAAAGGTCCTCAAAGAATCATAAGATGTCAAGAAAAGCCCTTGGATTAACTTTTACAGCTTGGCAACTTTAGTCCCTAAACCTAAAAGTTTATTTAACTTAAATCCTATTATTAATAAAACCTAACCTAATAAACATAAACCCATAATCAAATTCAGCCCAAACACCACCTGAGCCCATCATTTCCCTTTAGCTAAAACCCATCACCCAAACCCGGTCCACAAACCAAAATATAATAAATAATTTTACCCGCCCCCCATTTTTTTACCCCGTACATCTTCCCCAAATCATCCCACATGAACCCTTATAAAATTACCCACCACAATTAACCCAATTAAGGGTACAACAGTCAAATCCCCATACCCCGGACATCACTGACACATGGAATGACATGTGGCAGCATTTGATTGGCTGGAACGCGTCACTAGGTGGATTTCAAGGGCTCTGATTGGTTCGCGATTGTCACAAGGGATCAAATTGAGGATATTCTAAGAAGATGCTAATTCGTGAAGCTTCCAGAGCTTAAGAGACCTCTCCTCAGCTATAAAAGGCACTCCTCATCCACGATTTGAAGTGGTTAGATGGTAGCTAGTAGGAATAGGGTAGATTAGTATAATTGTAGTTTGTTTAAAACACTTTGTAAACTTTCATATTGTAATGTTTTCCAGTTTTCAATAAAATTCAGTTTCATTTCATAATTCTTGTCATTTAACTTTTCAAGCAATTCATTGTGTTAAAACTGTTTTCAAGCTCTTTTTACTATTTTCATAAGCTTATTCAAGCTTCTCAACAGCTTATTGTAGTTTTGGATGCTTTAATTTAGTAATCTAGTTCCATTTGTAAAAGTATGTAAGTCAAAAGGAAGATCAAGCAGTATATTCATGGTGTTCATTGGTGATTCAGTAGTGGTTTAAGCCTATCTTAAAGATAGGCTAGCTTTTGGAAGTTCTCAGAAAGCTGAGAATTGAGTTGTAAGCTCTCATTTTACTTTGCAGTCCCTATTCCTGTTTTATAGTTTATATTCTAGTTTTACTGCATAATAGCTCAGAAATGTATGTCATGCTGATTTACTATTTCATTGTTATTGATTGATGTTGCTCAATGGTAGTTGATGATATAGAACTTGTTTAATTCACTGTTGTACTTGTTTGATGAAACTGAAATATGCTTCTACAGTAGAATTGGATTTAGCTGTGATTTCTAGTTTAGTGTGCTTATGCTGATGTTAAGTGTTGATTTGATCTAATTTGATGTTATTTGATTGAGTTTGAGTATATTAGTGGGTCATTGCATCATTAAATCACAAGAAGTAGTTAAAATCAGTTGAAAAGGGGTGTTTGGTTCAGCATGTTTCATAGTGTAAACATTTGATTAAGTGTGTTTTGCTTGTTTAGACATTTCACTTAGGGTATAATTAGAGTAAAACATGAATAAAATCATATAGTTATTAGTGTAAAAGTCAATGTACTACTAAATTCATCCTCATCAGTTAACTGTTGTTGTTCTTACATGCTCAATCCTTTCATTTGTTACATAGGTGGTTATATGAGCTTGATTTAGTGTCACATCAGCTTATAATATCATATTAGAGCAATTAGATTAGATCAAATCTTATAATGGTCAACTGTGGCTAAATACTTCAAAAGTCAGAATATGCTGATTGCTTGCAGTCATAGATGGGTTTTTGTTGCTGAATGAGTGTTCAATTAGAGTAGCAATTGTATGTAGAATTAGGGCTTTTGTACTTTTTAGGTTCTGTGCTAGGTGTAATCACTTTTGCCCTCACTAGTTTTCATAATAGAACTTATTAGGAGAGCTTATTGTAGTCTGCAAGTAGGGCTTAATGACTTGTTTTGTTGTCTTCATTTTAGGACCTCAGTTGAGCTTTTAAAACTTGTACTGAGTTTGATTGTTATATCTTAGCTTCCTTGAGTGTTTTTGAATGATTTACATGATCCTTTAGCCTTATGCTTATTCTGGAACTCATCAGCTTATTGTTTAGCTTGTTTCTTAACTGCTTATTTGTTCAATTGTGAATTTTTGTGCATTTGTTGATCTGATTTCAGTGAGCTTCTACTTCTTTGAGTTCCTTATACCTTCTGTCTCAGTTTTACAAAGATTTGTTACAAGTGCTTATAAATAAGCACTTGTAATAAGCAGTTTTTAAGCCCAAAAGGCACTTCTATCTTATTTTTCAAAAAGATTTTTCTACAGTAGTTTTAGAACTTTATTTTATATTTTCTGTAAAAGTTTGGGATTTATTTGACTTGATTTACTATTTCTTTTCATTTTTAAATAGTGTTTTAGAATATTAAATCATTTTTAAATACAAATTAAATCACAAAAAACAGAAATAGTTTCTGATTTTATTTTTAATTTTCACTTTCAGTTTATTAGGATTTTTAGAAAATAATTTTGTAGAATAAATTTTTCATTTTATAATTAGTTTGAATTTCTTTTTTTAAATAAAAACAAAAAAAAAAATAGTTTTTAATTCATATTAAATAAATAAAAAGTCAAAATAATATTTTTCTTTTTCTTAAAATTTTCTTTTATCATTTTAAAGTTTTAAAAATTATATTTGAGCCTGTAGGTTTACTCTAGCTTAAAATTTACTTTTTAATTTGTTACATAGACGTTATTTTTAGTTTACGTTACGTTTTTGACGTTTATGCTCTATATGCTTGTACCTTTATGCTTGAATACTTGATTTTGATTGCATTTTCATATTATTAGTTTTAAAATTCAAATATTTTCTCTTTTCACTTTTTCACAAACACGATTTCACGAATCGAATATCACGATTCCATTCACCTTCACACGGACACGACCCGGGTTTTGATTATTCGTTGATCAATACTTGGTTTATAAATATATATAATTGGTTTTTAAATCAATCATTTATCCATTTTATTAAACGTACTAACTTTACACTACTTTTTTTTTTTTTTTNCTCAAGAGGCTTACAACACACCAGGCAGTGTACATGACCGATGTAGTATAGGATAAGTGGTAAGTTACGGGGGATTGATCGTTATCTCACAGGGAATAGTGTTCGTTAGGACAGAAAAACTACTCTATTAGTTAAGGGTGAAAGGAAGATTCTTTTTTGTATTTTTTATATTTGTTAGGAAAGCAAGTAAAATCTCGGTTTTGAAGGATGTGGGCGGAATTAGTTGCTAGTCAACTAACCAAGATAACTACAATTGCAAATAAATAAAAATATCTAAACTATTTGATGTTGTGAAACTGATATGGAAAAGTGTTTTACTTAGACTTCATTACGCCCTAACTATCTTTGTAGCCGGTTAATTGATATGTATGTTACTTGTGGTGGAAATGGGGTGTATTCCTAATAACTCATGGTAGGGCATACATAACTCTCCACTATGAGCTTTACCTCCTCCCAATGCCATGCACGACACAACCTTAGGGATTGTAACAGTGCTCGTGCCGTTAATACTACCTTATAGCGCTGAGTAGCCGGTTGCACATGTTTCCCAAGACGTTCAAGCAGCGTTACCATAAAGGAGTTGGCCAGTTATCTTGAGCAACATTGATGGAACAATCATCCAACAAACAAACAACACATCAATGTAACAATAATTAAAGTTGGTTTCAATTAGATCTAAGCAAACACAACAGAGAATTTCACAAGCATGTTAAGTTTGAAAAGACAAGCAAAAGAGATAAGTCAACCAAACACATAGGGGCAATATTGATGAATTAAAGTGAAGACCTAGTCTTTAAATTAACAGAAGTTTCCAAGGGGTGGAAACCCTAAAAAGTACACAGAAATCGGTCTAGGGTGGTGCCAAAAGTTCTCAACAAAGTGTCCACCACTATGAATTAAAATAGAAAACGGTAGATATAGATTTACATCTACGCGTCAGGTTATAGAGCGACGCCGTCAGCTCGCCCGCCATTAATGTGCTCGGATGGCCTAGACCACTTTGACGCCGTCGACGTATCTATTTCCTGCGTGGCCAGTCCACTCTTTTAAATTATATAAGCCTGACGGCCTTACACCATATAACACCAGACGGCGATCAGGTGTAAAAGTTCCAAATCTTTCCTGGCCCGTCAATTTAAACAATTGTTTTCACTCTTTTGTCAAGGCTTGCTGACGCGTCACCTTGTGACTCTGACCCCGTCAGGTAGTAATGTCTGCTTCTTTTGGAAATTTGTCGTTTCTTCACTTTTATGCTCCCAAAAACGTCCAAATATGCATGTTTTTCAGAATTCCTCTCAAAATACCTAAAATGACAAAAGGACGATTAGGGCATAGTTTGATCACATTATACGAGATTAGGGCTGAAATGACCCCCTAAAAGCGTAACACTTTTCGTCTCATCACTCATTTTTAAGGCAACGATTCTTAAGAGATAGATGGAAAACGTACTTAGCGTTTAACTTAGTATCATTATCGGAATAAAAAGTGTATCGAAAGCGAGAAAATTGAAGAAGATTCATTCTCACAAAACTAAAATAAGTAGATACAAAAATAGAATATGGAAGCGAGAGGTTATTACACAGAGTAAGCCCATTGAGTAGTGGCTAGCATTAATCTTGTAAGTAGGCTATGATCAGGTTTTTAAGCTTAGTTTGGGGGCTCGTGAAAAACAGAGACGATAAGATTTATCTGTATTGGTCACTTCTCCATGAGTCGTGTTCCTACTTTTGACCCTAAACTTATTGCATAATATGAAGAGTCAACATACCGTCAAAGATAAAGTAAGTATGGAAAATGCAAAAAAAAAAAAAAAAAAAAAAAAATATGGGGTGAAACAATTTTGTGGGAGCAAAAATCCACAAGTACCTACGATGAGCTCTAAAGAGAACCAACTACTCCACGCTTAGCATCTAACTTCTAAATAAACTTTATCATTTCTCGTTATCCGCATTTTAAAAATCTCAAATCATGAAATCCGCGGATGCTTAGCCGATAATCAAGCCACACATATATAAAGTCAAATACGGGAACTTGCAAACTCTTAGAAAGAATTCGCGTTTCATAGCTCCTAGTGTAAGGGACTAGTGAAAGCTCTTCAAGCCATGCATGTTAAAAGTCAAGTACGGGAATACGCAAAAGAGCCGCTCCTTGTGTACAAGACTAGCACAAGCTTTTATGATTACCATTGGTTAAGGGAACAAGCTAGGGCTCAACACGCCCGGATCAAGTCAAAATTTTATTCCTACTCTCACCAGCGGAAAGTCAAACATGGTTTCAAAACACTTATTATATTTTTGCACATCTTTTTCAACTTTTTCACATTTTTTTGTGCTTTTTCACATCATTTTCATCATTTTTTTTCATCAAATTTTTCAAAAGTTTTCAATTTTTTCAATTTTTCAATTTTTTTAGGAAAAACGGGGTTGCGAGAGTAAACGGCTAAATGAAAGTGCAAGGTCAAATCGAATCGAAGATTCACCCCTCCCAGACTAAAGGTAAACATTGTCCTCAATGTTTCAAAGGTAAGGGTAATCCTAACAAAAATCTAAGGCCGTTTATTAATTATGCCAAAAGATAAACGTTAGTCGATAAGATTTATGGATATATAATTTGGATCTCCATAAGCAACGAAGAATGATACTCGAGTGGAGAGAATGACAAAACCACGAGCACAAGAGTAATCATAATTCGGGACAATCCTGGACAATCACAAACAACCACGAAAACACGAGAATGGAAGAGGTCGCCCCCCTCACGTTACTTTATTAGAAATAAAAAGAAAAAGATAGACGGATAAGCATGGGGTCCCTCCCACGAAACGCTTTGTTTTTTATTACCGAGTCACATAGCTTGACTCGATCCCCGAATTCAGTCGTCCTTGGGGAGAGTTTGGAGGTCCAGGACACCAATGGGTAGTTTGTCCCCTCCGAAGTAGTGCTTAAATCGATGACCGTTCACCTTAAAATTGGGACCATCCGATTGAGACAACTCAAAGGTGCCATAAGGGAACACTTGGGTAATGGTGAACGGTCCAGACCAACGGGATTTAACCTTGCCCGAGAAAATCTTCAATCTAGAGTTAAAAAGAAGGACTTGGTCTCCTACATTGAATTCGTGGTTCTTAATCTTAGCATCATGAATCCTGTTTGTTTTCTCTTTATAGATTAAAGAATTCTCGTAGGCTTGATCACGTAACTCGGCCAATCCATTTAATTGCACTTTACGGTGATTACCCGCGGTATTAAGGTCAAAATTGGCATGCTTTAAGGCCCAGTAGGCCTTATGTTCTAATTCAATGGGCAAGTGACAAGCCTTTCCATACACCAACTTATAAGGAGTACACCCGATGGGGGTTTTGTAAGCGGTCAGAAAGCCCATAAAGCATCATCAAGTTTATCGGCCCACGAGGCACGATTTTCACCTACGGTCCATTCTAAAATCCTCTTAAGTCCACGATTGGACACCTCAACTTGACCGCTCGTTTGCGGATGATACGCGGTACTAAGACGATGGGTAACTCCATACTTAAGCATAACTTTGGCAAATTGGTCATTACAAAAATGAGTACCGCGATCACTAATAATAGAACGAGGTGTACCGAATCGGGCAAACAAACACTTCAAAAACTTAACCACAACTCGGGCGTCGTTGGTAGGGAGCGCCTTCGCTTCCACCCATTTTGACAAGTAATCGACCGCCACGAGTATATACTTATTCCCTCTCGAAGACAGGAATGGACCCATAAAATACCCCAGACGTCAAAGATTTCACATATTTGAATAGATTTTTGAGGCATCTCATCTCGTTGTGAAATTTTTCCTTGACGCTGGCAAGAATCACAAGACTTCACTAAGTCTTGTGCATCCCGGTATATTGTTGGCCAAAAGAAGCCGGAATCAAAAACTTTTTTGGCGGTATAATTGGCACCATGGTGTCCCCCCGTGGGTCCACGATGGCATGCCATAAGTATGTCATCGGCTTCCTTGCCGTGAACACACCGCCGTATAACTTGGTCGGCACAAACTCTAAACAAATAGGGGTCGTCCCAATAATAATGCTTAACGTCCTTAAAGAATTTTTTCTTTTGTTGGGACGACATCCCTTTTCTAATGAAATTTTCCGCATGGTAATTCGCAAAATCGGCGAACCATGGGATATTAGAATCATGTGTCAAACTCCCAAGTGTCTCGAGAGGAAATGTCTCGGTGATTTCCTTTTTCTGGAGATCACTTTGATGGGGATTTTCAAGTCTAGACAAATGATCGGCGGCTAGGTTCTCCGCTCCTTTCTTGTCACGAATTTCGACATTGAATTCTTGATGAAGAAGAACCTACCGCATCAATCTTGGCTTAGCGTCTTGCTTTGCCATTAGGTATTTTAAGGCTGAATGAGCCGTATACACTATGCACTTTTTCAAAAGGAGATAAGCTCTAAACTTTTCAAAGGCATAAATGACGGCTAACATTTCTTTCTCGGTAGTCGTATAGTGATATTGAGCGTCGGTCATAGTCTTACTTGCTTAGTGTATCGGTTGAAAATACTTAGTCTTTTGTTGCCCCAAGAACGCCCCGATAGCATAATCCTAGCATCGCACATAAGCTCAAAAGGCAAGTCCCAATCGGGGGCATCTAAGATCGGAGCCTCCGTTAACTTCTTCTTAAGAATATTAAATGCTTCAATGCATTCATTTGAGAAGATAAACGGGGCATCCTTTTCAAGAAGGTGGGTCAAAGGTCGGGCTATCTTAGAAAAGTCTTGAATAAATCATCTATAAAAGCCGGCATGACCGAGGAAACTTCGGATTCCCGTAACGGTCGTGGGAGGAGGTAATTTTGCGATCACATCGACTTTGGCTCTATCAACCTCAATCCCGGCTTTGGAAATCTTATGGCCGAGGACTATGCCCTTTTTAACTATGAAATGACATTTCTTCCAATTTAGAACCAAGTTGGTGTCTTCACACCATTTTAGCATTTTTTTTTCTAAATGGGAGAGGCATGTGGTAAAAGAATTTCCATAGACCGAGAAGTCATCCATGAATATTTCCATAGTCTTCTCGATCATGTCATGGAAAATGGCCATCATGCACCTTTGGAACGTGCCCGGAGCATTACATAAGCCAAAGGGCATATGTCGATAAACAAACGTCCCATAAGGGCAAGTAAAGGTGGTCTTTTCTTGATCGTGAGGGTCAATGGGTATTTGAAAGTATCCACAAAAACCATCAAGAAAACAATAGAACTCATTTCCCGCTAGACGTTCTAGCATTTGATCCATGAAAGAAAGTGGGAAATGGTCCTTACGAGTAGCTTCATTAAGCTTTCAGTAGTCGATACGCACTCTCCATCCGGTGATGAGACGTGTGGGAATAAGCTCATTATCATCATTAGTAACGACGGTCACACCGCCTTTCTTAGGAACACAATGGACCGGGCTAACCTATGAGCTATCGGAAATGGGGTAAATCATCCCCGCGTCGAGTAATTTGATAACTTCATTTTTGATTACTTCATGGATTTTTGGGTTAACCCGTCTTTGTTGTTGGACGGACGGCTTAGAATCATTTTCAAGTAAAATCTTATGAGTGCAAAAACGAGGGTCTATGCCCTTTATGTCGGAAATACGCCAAGCAATGGCACTCTTGTGCTTCTTAACCACATCAACAAGACGGTTCTTCTCCTCATCTTGAAGGTGTTTAGAAATAATAACGGAAAATTTTTCGGTCCCTTCCAAGAAAGCGTACTCAAGATGAGGAGGTAAATCCTTAAGCTCAGGCTCCGGAGGATTTTCGTTAGACGGCTCAATTTGCTTCACTTCTTCAACGTAAAGTTCTTTTGGAGGGAGAGGCGAAAACGGATCTTCATTCAAAATTTGTTCAAGCAATAGAATGTCTCCCTCCGTATCGTAGTAAGAGTCATCAACATCCGATGAAGAAGATGTATCAGTAGCAAGAAATTCATCGACTTCTTCCAAAAGGAAATCACCTCCCTCAAACGGAGTGAAGGAGGGGGAAGAGTCCGAAACAATAGGTTGAGAAGAAGGAGTGGGATTGCCGCTCGAAGCATCATGAGAAAAACTGAGAAGTTCTTGAGAATACACCTCCGAAACTTCATCAATAACATCGATTCGGTTAACGGACATGCAATCTTCGGTGGAGGAGTATCTCGACGTTTGGTCCAAATTAAACGTGACGGCTTCATTACCATTTCGCAAAGTGATTTCTTCATCGTAAACATCAATCAAACCACGGCCAGTCCTTAGGAAACCTCTCCCGAGAATGAGAGGAACCCTTGGATCGGCATCAAAATCGACGATCACAAAATCGGCGGGGAAATGGAACTTTCCAACATTGACGATGACATCCTCGGCGATTCCAATGGGATGAGAAGTAGATCGATCGGCGAGCTCGAGGGTCATGCAAGCAGGAGTATGATCGGGAAGAGACAATTTCTTCCACGTGGATTTTGGCATAAGGTTAATGCTAGCACCAAGATCGGCCAAGGCGAAGCATTGAACCATCCCCGGAAAATTACACAGAATAAGGAACTTGCCGGGATCTCCAAGCTTTTCGGGAAGCTTCTTAAGGAGAACGGCCGAACAATTCTCGTTCAAAGGGGTTTTGGCCATTTCAAACAATTTTTCTTTATTATTCAACAAATTTTTAATCATAGACGCAAATTTTGGCTTCAAAAGAATAGCATCCGCGAGACTTAAATCAAAGCGAAGATCTTAAAAAATTTGAAAGAACTTTTCCATTTGGTGGTTCGTTTTCTCGCGGAGCTTTTGATCGTTAAGACGAGAAGGATAAGGAAGTTTGACGGGAATTTCGTTTTCAAAAACAAATTTTTCTTTTCTTTTAGAAACATTTTCTTTTTGCTTAGACGGTTGGACAACCGGAGGTTGGATGTCTTCGGTCCTTCCGTTATTAGTAGAAAGTTCCGTATCCGTTGTCGCCTCGGTTTCACGGTCGACTAACTTGGGAGGAAGAGAAGAAGACGAGGTAGTCGGAGCCGTGGGTCCCTTATATGAAACACCACTACGGGTTGTGATCACCTTAACATCGTCCCTCGGGTTAGCGATCGTGTTGCTTGGAAGAGAAGTAGTACCCGAGCCCGAGGGTCGATCATTTAAAGACTTCTTAATTTCGGTTAATTCCTTAATTAACATCCTTGTTGTATCTTCATGATTTTTATTGACAATTTGTTGATTTTGATTTTGAAGAACTAANTTAACATCGTCCCTCGGGTTAGCGATCGTGTTGCTTGGAAGAGAAGTAGTACCCGAGCCCGAGGGTCGATCATTTAAAGACTTCTTAATTTCGGTTAATTCCTTAATTAACATCCTTGTTGTATCTTCATGATTTTTATTGACAATTTGTTGATTTTGATTTTGAAGAACTAATTGTCTCAACAACTCTTCCGTGGGCGATTGATTTTGAACAACACCTTGATTTTGATTAAAATTTTGCCCACGGTTGTTGTTATTGAAACCTTGATTTTGAAATTTCTGATTCTCATGATTAACATTTTGAAAATTCCCTTGATTTCCTTGAACAAAATTTCCTTGATTATTTTGAAAATTCCCTTGATTTCCTTGAACAAAATTTCCTTGATTATTTTGAAAATTCCCTTGATTCGGGCCTTGGTTATAAATCCCTCGGTTTTGAAAACCCCGATTTTGATTTTGAAAACCATGATTTGCTCGATTTTGGTTTTGATTGACTTGATTATTACGATTTTGCACATTATGGTTTTGAGGCAGGTTATTAAAACTGGGTGGTTCAAGATAATTGTTGGAACGGTAGCTGAGGAGATTCTGATCTCCTTGGGGTTGGTAACCGTTACCACCCGTGTTTGCAGCATACACGCTCTCGTGAGCAAAGGCACCGGTTGCCGGACACTCATAATATGGATGTGGACCACCACACGTTTCACAACTTTGATTCACAACATTGACGGTTTGAGAAGGTTTTTCTTTATCTTTGAAGAGTAGACCAATTTGTTTGGTAAGAGTCATAAGAGCGTTCATCATTTTGTCATTAGATTTGCTACTAGTACTCAAAACTTGGGTTTTGCATCTAGAACTCCTCACTTTCGCTTTGTTTTCAATGATAGTGAAAGCTTCTTGAGTGTTTCTAGACAACAAATTTCCACCCGCAACAGAATTGAGAGAATCTTGATCAGCGGGATTTAACCCATTATAGAAAGTATCAATCTGATGCAAGTTTGAGAACCCGTGATTAGGACATTTTTCTAACAAATCTTTGAATCTATCCCAATCTTCGCTGAACGATTCATCAAAAGCTTGTGGAATCGGAAAATTTGAGTTCGGAGATTAGAAATTTTAGAAGAAGGATAGAAATGATTGATGAATTTGTTTGCTAGATCACCCCAAGTGTGAATCGAATTCAAGGCTTCTTTTTCTAGCCAAGTTCGGGCTGCTCCTTTGAGGGAAAAGGGAAACAATTTCATCTTAACCACATCATAAGGAACTTGATTGATCTTAATTGTTTCAGCAATGTCGTTGAAATTCCTAATGTGAACATAGGGATCTTCCTGATCAAAACCGTGAAAAGAGATACCCGTGATAAGATTAAGTAACCCGTGATTAATTTCAAATTGATTTGCTGAAATATCGGGAATCACGATGGCTCTCCTAACACCATGGAAGGGTGATTGGAGTTGTTCCTCCATCTGACGTAAATCATGAAACGGTTGGGGTCCCACCGGCGGGATTCCATTTTGTTGAGCACCACCCATCAGCGGGGGTCCCATATTTTGATCTTTCAGATTCATTTCCTCAACGGTTGGGAAATGAACACAATTCGTTTGTCGTATAACCCTTTCGGGATCGGAAAGTGGCGAAAGAAGACCGTTAGATGAAGAACGGGTGTTCATACACCAAAAAGAAAAGAAATAAAAAAGTCTAAAAANGATCTTTCAGATTCATTTCCTCAACGGTTGGGAAATGAACACAATTCGTTTGTCGTATAACCCTTTCGGGATCGGAAAGTGGCGAAAGAAGACCGTTAGATGAAGAACGGGTGTTCATACACCAAAAAGAAAAGAAATAAAAAAGTCTAAAAAGTTAAAAAGAAAAATAAATTTAGAAAAGAAAATATTTTTGGTTTTTATATATAAGAGAACTCAAAAATTACAATATTTTTTCTTTTGTTTTTCTAACCGATTCGTCAACCAAAATCGTTTCTTTTAAAACTACGCGCAACAAGGTAGTCGGTTGTAGAATTAAAGTAATCCGATAACGACTAATTTCACGATCTCTTTTTGCGTTCGAACTTATTTGGTTTACAACACTCTGCAGAGGTATAGTGAGGATGATTTATTATATTTTTGGTATTTTGCAAACACTTTAGGAAAAGTGTTTAATATTTTTGATTTTTTTTTTTTACTTTTTATATAAGAAAATATTCACAAGGAAGGTTTTCAAAACACAATTCTAAAAAATGAAAACCAAAATTCACTTCAACCTTCCCCGGCAGCGGCGCCAAAAGTTGATTCGTTAAAATCAATATATATTATATATTCTCAAAGACATCCGCGAGAAATACGGATAACCCGATGTCGTAGTCCGCGTGAAGGTGAATGGAATCGTAGTTAACGATTCGTGAATTCGTGTAGTGAAAAGTGAGATAAGAGTGAATATGTGGATTTTATACTGCAAATTATAAAATAACAAGTAATCACGTAAATAAAGCACACAAGTAAAAACGTAAATTAAAACGTAAATTACGTAAATCCCGGGCTAATCCCGAGATTCTAAGGCAACTACTTAAAATAAAAGGGCTACGGGGGGAATCTAAATTTTCAAAAATCCTAAATGTAATTAAAAACTTTTTGGAAAATTAAAAATACTTTTACAACTTTTTATTTAATTAACAATGATTTAAAACTAATTTAACTATTAAAATATATTAAAAATGCAAATAATTAAGAAAAATGCAAAATTATTTTTGAAAATTCTAATTTAACATAAAACTAATTTTAGAAATGAAGAATATTTTTTTTGGATTTTTTTATAAATTTATATTAATTAAAAAGGAATTTAAAATACTTAAAAACTAATTTTAATTAAAAGAAATAGCAAATTAACTTATAAAAATCTGAAATTTTGCAGATAATTCTATTTATTATATTAAAACCTAAGAAAAATAAAAGGGACATGTTTCGAAGTCCTAATAAGCAGTTGGCAGAATAAGCAATCTACAATAATCCCTTATTAATAAGCAAACAGTCACTATTAAGCATTAAACTCTCAAGAATAGTAGAAGCAACTTAAATAAACATGACACACTCATAACAGTCAAATAACCCAAAGCAATCAGCTAAAAAGCACTTAAGCAGTTTATACCTAAAGACAGAAAAGGATGCTCAGGTACCCTACTTTAAGCAGACAAATAAGCAGTCCAATCAGCTAATTATGCAAAGGTTAAGGGGGTAAAAGCTAGATAGCACTACAGAGAACACATAAAACACAAAAGCCCTAAATCTAATCAGCCAATTGACCTCTAAAAAGACCCTAGTTCAGATGTCAAAAACTGGTTATATCCCTAATTTGGTGAAGAACAATGAGAGCAGATAAATTGCAGATCCAATTCTACTGGGCAAATGTGTGTGAAACCTTGAATTTCTATTTGACTCATATGCACTACTAAAGTTTATGGAAAACCAAATTTTATCAATTAGCAATCTATAATGAAGCCTAGAATTTAACAGATATTTTGTCCCTTTTTGCTTGTTTAGAAAACTTTAACTTTTTGAAAATTAAGCACATTTGACTTTTTTGATTTACCACTGATCAAATCTAGTTAATAAAGGATATAATAAGCTAGTATAAGTCCTAATTAACCTAAGTTACAATAATTTGCACCTAAATATAGTGTGGCAGCAAGTATGACAGCAAAAATCAACACAACTTCAAGCTTAAATGCTAATTTTGACTTTTTCTATTAGACCTACTGATTTTATTGACTAACCTACCTTATATTACCCTAATGCAACTATTGTGACAGATAAATCAGTAAAATAACACCAAGAGCACTCCATTCAAGACTAAACCAAACAGTCCTTAAAACCTAGAATTACACTACAACCTATGATTTTTAGCTTTACCCTACTGATTTTATTATCAAAACAGATAACCTTATCAATATTAAGACTAATAGAACACTCAAAATCAACCAGGAACATCAAGAACAAGGACTAGCAGTCTACACTAATACAAGGCAGTGAACAAGCAAATCTATGCTAGAACATGTAAGACAAACATCACAGAAGCCCAAATAAAGCTACTAACAACCAAATAAGCAGAGATAATCAGATTTAGACTACTAAAAACGATGCTAAGCTACTAACTATTATAATGCAATAATGAGCTAAAAATTAAATGAGAACTTACAAGTGTATCCCTAGCTAAACAAGGGATTCATTTGCACTGAGCCTATCTCTAAAATAGGCTTCATAACACCACATGAACCTCCAAACTTCACAGGAACACACCAAGGGTACATGGATCTGCTCTGTTGACCTTGTTGACCATGTGGAATTTTTGAAGCTTTTGATTGTTTTAAGCTACTAATACACTCACAAGAGCTAATAAGCTAACATGAGCTTCTAAACTACTGAAAAAAAGCTTGGATGCAAGCTGGAATTTAAGAAAATAAACATATTTTTTATTTTTTTATATTTTTCTTATATTTTTGTTCTTTTTATAAAATATTAGTAAATAAAAAGATAAACTTTATAAAAGCTAACAATGGATTTAAAAGGGTTCTGTAACAGATTATAAGCTATTTTAACAACTTTTTAAGCTAAAACATAAATAAAGTAAATAGATTAAACAAGAATTTAAGGAATCAAACTAAAACTTTTATTATTAAAACTAAGATTACATGATTTTTAAACTGAGATTACAACTAAGAAACTATTTTGACAACATAACTTTTCTCTAAAACCTACACACCCTCAAACGTTTACAAGAGGGGTTTATATAGGAGCAGGGGAGGGTGCTAGGGTTTCTGTGGAAGCTCCCAGAAGCTTAATCATGGCAACATGATGAACTCAAATAAGTACATTTTATTAGCATCATTTATCCTATTTATTTAATGTAGAATCTATATAACCTTGATAGATCTTGTAGCTCTCGTTGATCGTTAGCAGTGTCTATGTAATCACAAACACTCTAATAGAGAATCTCCAAAGCATGTACTCTAATGCGGAAAACAAATACAAGCATAAACAATAAATACTAAGAATGCTTAATCCTCTATGGATTATATATTGAAAACTTGTAAACTCGTTTGTTTATCAAACATAAACTTGTGTTCCTTTTATAGACAAGGAACCCTAACCTAAACCGTTTCTCAAGAAACGTATAATCTATAAACTTTAAATGATATGCATTATCTTTTCCTAATATAACTCATGCATATCCTAACTACATTACATAATACGCGGTTTTATTAAGTCCGCAGAAACTAAACATGCTGAACTATGTCTTCAGCAGTAATACTTCATCAGCAGAATCTGATCTTCAGCAGATTCCCTTCAGCAGCAACCATCAGTGGAATTCACACT
>LBNU01032596.1:0-20439 GCA_014162995.1 Artemisia annua
AAAGAAGATAGTGGCCGTATTGTTGGTACGCACTCCGTTGGTGTGTGGCCTTTTTGGCCATGGTGTCACCAAAACCCATTACCCAGTGCGCTTGTCTCTGGAGTGCGCATTGCTGGTGGTTTTGGAAATTCGCGCCTTCGTCCGAATATCTCTTCCCTGGGGTTTTCGTTACGGATGTACTTATCATTCCCTCCGTCTATTCTTCATTGCGGTAACCCCTGTTTTGGCTACTATCCTTGGTCATTTGGGTTGTTTCCCGGACTGGTCCTTGCGACTTTATTAGGTTTCGGGTAGCCCTTTTTTGCTGTCCGCGCAGTGGTCTTTGCAACCTGTGATGAATACTTGGTGCGTTCATGACTGTCGTCGAAGGGTCAAGCGGTATCGTCGTAGAGTTTCTTAATGAGTTCGGGGTATTGACCCCGATTCTGAAAGCCGAGATTTTTAATATCTTCTGGGCCACGGCTTTAAAACTGTATCACTCCGTCCTTGAACGCTGCCTACGAAAGCACTCTGGATCAACCTGGCGCTGTCGTTAATCCTGCGAGAATCGACAGGGTTTTTTGGCGCACTTTTTTTCTCTGGTGAAGTTCAATCGCGGTATGCTTCCCTGCATTGTTTCATGCCATCGATGCTTCTCCCTGTGGAAGCTGTACTAACCAGGTGCGCCTTCCCTAACTAATGTTGAGTTGAACAATATGGCACCACAGTCAGGTGGTGGCCAATTTTCGATACAGCTGCAGATTCGAAAACCTTAGGGATCGTCAGGATCACCGTTCCGTCAAAGTAATGTCTTCACATTAGTGGGCAAACGTCTTCTTTTGGCTATCGGAGAAGTCGCTGATGCGTCTGGTGAACGCCATCAGATCTTTTGGCGCGCCAGGGGCGGAGATGTCTTCGTCCCCTCGACTGCGATTGTTCTTCTCTCTTGATTCCAATGGCCCCGTTTCTCTTTCCTCGTTGTCCGAGGAGTTGCTTGAAGAATTGGACTTCTCTTTGGCGGTTTACTGCGGAAGACTGTCCTCAGAGTCGCTAGAAGGTGGTCCTTCTTTTCCTGCGACTGCGTCGCCTACCACTTGAATTCGAACTTGAGTGGTCTCACTTGGGAGGATATCGCCTTGTCCCTCAGTTTTCTTGGATTCACTGCGACCGCCGATTCTGTCATGAACGCGACGGCTGGCGCCCACTGTTCGCTTCCCGAGCGATATTGTCTATCCTCAGTTCATTTGTCTTCCCTCCCTCTCTCCCGATTCTGTTGAATACCGTTGTTCGACGTGTGTTCTCTCTCATCGTTCTCTGCGAGAAGGTGGCGGGGAGTCATCAAGTTCCTGAGTCAAAACTGAGTCGAGCCTGAATACGTTGGTTCGACCTTCTCTTTGCCTCCCTCTCGCATGAGGGAGGTTAGGGATTCGAAATTTTAGCCACGAACTCGCTTGAGGTACTTCGGGTACGACTCCTCCAGGGCAGATACGTCGTCCCCAGGTTGGGTCATGATGTCGCGGAGTGCTAAGTGGTGGCTCCGATGTATTCACTCCGGCATTGTCTGAACCGGAGTGGTGAACGTATCGCCGTGGTGTTTCCTCTCCGGCAACGGTTTGGTGGGGATCCGGTTGGGTACCCTTGTGAGGGGTAATCCCGTCTCTGGGTTCCCTTTCCCTAAGGTGCGCTGGTTGTTCCAGTAGTTTGCCTGGGGTTCTGGTCCGTTCGTGCGACCTTCCTGTTAGTTGGTAAGCTGAGTTCGTAACTTGACTCATGTGCTAGGTTTTTGTTGTTCTAGTCCCTTAGTGATGTCCCACGGATTGGCGCCACTTGTTGATACAAAAGTTTGTGGCGTGCTTGACTTGGGAGTAACCAAATTCGGGAAAGTTGCCTTGAGACCTGTCGCACTAAGAAAACAACAACACCGTTAGGCTTATCGAGGGATTGTTTCCCCCCGATTATTCCGGCGTGGAGTAAAGTAATCGTGGTTTTTGGGTTAGAGGCCTCGGTACTTAGGGTTTAGTAATCGTACACTTTAGAGGGCTGAGGAAACCTTCTATTTATACATCACGAAACCCTAGTTGGTTCGTGTCCAATCTTTCGTATCCGATATCTAATCAATAATAATAGAAGTATATCGCATACCGGATAAGTGCCCGTATCCAGGCTGGGCCTGCATGTGGCCCTAAGCGTTAACTAAATTAGTCCACTTCGTTGGTGGTGCTTAAGTATAATTCTGTATTGCGCGGGCCTCCGTGGCTGCAAATATCGTTATATATGGCCATTTGGATGGCTTGCGTATTGGAGGTGCATGACCCGGATCCATACCATACGTCATCAATGTTTGAATTGTCATAAATCCATGTCTTTTTGTGTGATTTTGATGGTGAATTTGTCATAATGTACATGGGGTTGTTTTATGTTTTTTTCTTAAACAGATATGGGTAAACAGAAATATATATGTAAGGTAAAGGAGAAAGAAAAAAGAAAATGCATCGTGATACTCGTTGTGACAAAGAAACAGGTGAGTTTGTTGGAGAATATTTATGCCATTTGCCGGAAAAGATGATACTCGTGTGGTTGATTAATTCTATCGTTAAATGGGAAGTGAAAATGTTAATGATGTTGTATATAGTGTATTGAAAGAAGATAACTTTTTGAAATTTGCGAGTAAAAGAAATTTCTTTAAATTCCAAGCATGAGTTGTAACCAATGTTTTAAAAACAGGTTTTACAATCGACCCGATTGAGTCGCCGGTTCATCGAGTCAACCGGTTGAACCGCCAGATCGAACCGGTTTTCTACTAGCTATTGTCCAATGACAACTAATTGGTGATGATGATTTAACGATTATCATGTACACATACAAAACTTAAATAGGCTATCTAACCACAATATTTTTTCAAAAAAAGATTAAAAAGAGTTGATTTAACTAATAACATGCATACTTAGGGACTCATTTTTCAACTTTAGCTATGGTTTTTTAAAATTTGTTCGGATACAATGCACAATTGATATCTCAAAGACCAAATCAAGTGGAATAAACTTCGTGCATTCACGAATCATCTAAATCTGAGAATTGTTTATTACATTCGACTAATTATTAGTCAAATTATTGATTCACAAACTCTTGTGAAGTAGCCATGTTTCAGAACTATAAAATAAACACATACACAACTACTAGTGTTGCAAATTCCGACAAATTCAATGAGTTCTACGAGGAAAAAAAAAAAGCTTTAAAAATGTATTCTAGGCTTGAACCGGCCGGATTTATTAATTCTCAATCTTAGCCTATGTATTCCATCTTAGGAGGTTAGGTGTTGTTTGTAGTTTTGGTGCTTGCTTTGTTCTATGCCTTAGAGACCTTGTTCTTTCCCCTAGAGAACGATCAGTCCCTCATACTTAATTATCCTATACTCCAACGGTTAGGTACTCTACCTAGGAGATTGTAAAACTTATAGTGTTTTGCAAAATCCGCATCATATACATATACAAACGACTCACGTTATTTCTCTTTATAAGATTGAGTAAGGAGATCTGCAAAAATATTGTTTCTTAACTGATTGCGTTCAATAACGACTCATGTTATTACCCTTTATAAGTTTAACCCGCGTATATACAGATTTAAATAATAAATACGACGAAACTTATATTGACACGAAGATAGATATTAAATATACCACTAGTTACTGCGAGAAGAAAATAAATATACGATATTGTACATATAATAACAAAACATGTAATTCTTAAAGTTTAAATAAATATATCTTGAAACGGATAAAAATCACGGAATTTTCTCTATAAGAGTGCTTAGTGTTGTGGAGGCGAATAACATGTTATTTGTTTGCCACCTCATCGCCACATCAGCAGGGTACCAATAACACACCAACTTCTAAAATATCCTCCATAGCAAAAAACTCAATAACACGTTATTCGTCCCATTTTCCCCATTTTATTTTATTTTATTTAAAACACATATTTTTTATTAAACTTAAATTAAAATTACAACACATAAAATAAAATACGACATTTCGAAAAAAAGCTACAATACATAAATAGGCTACATATTGCCTTGTTCTTGTCGTTGCCATAGATGATCCACAAGATCATGCCAAAGGTTAGTATGCACCTCTTTGTCACGTAGTTTCTTTCGGTTCTTTGCATGTACGTCGCATATTTCAATCCATGTTTGTTGTATATTGGCGACGAGACTAACATATATCTCATTAAATTCACTAATTTGAAAATTTTGATCTTTTAGTATCATGTTACACATATATCTCGTTAAATACACTTATTTGGCAGCATGACTAACATATATCTCATCAAAGGCTAGAAATTCTTCGTGATAATCGTATAAACGTAATAATTTTTTGGCTCGATTTTCACCGTCAGAAAGATCTATGGAAATTAAAAGTATATGAAATATGAAAGAGTGGATTAAAATGTAAGTGAAAGTGTATATAAATTGTGATTTGGTTGTAATATTTGAAAAATAGATGTTAAAAGTGGGTACAATATTTATAGGTGAAAATAGGGGTTTAAATTATTTTGTGCCATTTTTTTACCGTTATATAACATTTATAAATTGGAAAAATAAAAAGTAACCATTTATAAATTGGAAAAATAAAAAGTAACCAACGGTGTATGTGAGCAAATTGGCTAAAATCCTGATGGCGAGCGAATGGCGGGACGAACGGTGCACTACAACACGTCGTGCATCCGCTTTTAGCACCAACGGCGAGCTAACAACGACCCCACACCGAGCTGTCTAAGATGCAAAAATCAATCTCAAAATAAGAAACGCATTATCAAATACCAAAGATAAAAATATAAATATAAATAAAAAATAGAGTTAATTACATGAATCGTCCTTGTGGTTTGCTGATTTTTACGGATCTGGGCCCAGTGTTTTTTTTTAAGCAGGTCATGTCCATGTGGTTTTTGACTTTACGAATCCTGTCCAAATTTCGACCCAACTTCAAACAATCGTTAAATAGGACCTAACTTGACATTGATGGACTAGCGTGAGGCCTAACCTTATAATTTGGGTTTTCCCTCTCAAAAAACAAACCACAAGGACGATTTATGTAATTTTCTCTTTATTTTTTCATTAACGTTTCTATACGTTTTCGTCCATTTTTGTACGTTTTCGTTCGTTTTTATATGTTTTTTCGTTTTAATACGTTTTCATGCGTTTTTGTACGTTTTTATAAGTTTTCATCCGTTTCTATACGTTTTCGTCCATTTTTGTATGTTTTTAATATGATTTTTGTACGTTTTCATACGATTTTGGACGTTATTATACTTTTATATCCGTTTTTTACATTTTTTACCGTTTTCATACGTTTTTATACGTTTTCGTTAGCTTTTGTATGTTTTTATACGTTTTCATCCATTTCTATACGGTTTTGTACGTTTTAATACGTTTCCATCCGTTTTTATACGATTTTCATCCGTTTTCATATGATTTTCGTTTTTGGACATTATTATACTTTTATATCTGGCTTTTTTACGTTTTATATGTTTTCAACGTTTTTTATACATTTTTGTATGTTTTTATACGTTTTCTTCCGGTTTTGTACGTTTTCATCATTTTTATTTGTTTTTATACTATTTTAGTACGCTTTTATACGTTTTCATCAAGTTTTATACGATTTTGTACGTTTTTTACGTTTTCATATATTTTTATACGTTTTCGTCCGTTTTTATACGTTTTCATCCGTTTTTATACATTTTTGTATGTTTTTAGACGTTTTCATCCATTTTTGTACGTTTTAATAGGATGTACGTTTCATCCGTATAAAAATGTACGAAAACATATAAAAATGTACAAAAACGTATAAAAACGGACGAAAACGTACAAAACCGTATAAAACGAATGAAAACGTATAGCGTACTAAAATTGTACAAAAACGTATAAAAACGGATGAAAACGTATAAAAAGTATGAAAACATATAAAAACGTACAAAACAGATATAAAAGTATAATAATGTCCAAAAACTAAAAAAATCGTGTAAAATCGGATGAAAATCGCATAAAAACGTACAGAAAAGGACGAAAACGTATTAAAACATAAAAAACTGTATAGAAACAGATGAAAACGTATAAAAACATACAAAAACAGATGAAAACGTATAAAACATATAAATACGGATATATAAGTATAATAACGTCCAAAAACAAAAAAATCGTATAAAAACGTACAAAAATCGTACAAAATGGAAGAAAACGTATAGAAACGGATGACAACGTACAAAAACGGACGAAAACGTATTGAAATGGACGAAAACATATAAAAACGGACGAAAACGTTTAAAAACGTAAATGAAAAAAAATTTATTTTTTTTAAAGAATAAATTACATAAATCGTCCTTGTGGTTTGTATTTTGAGAGGGAAAACCCAAATTACAAGGTTAGTCCTCACGTTAGTCCATCAATGTCAAGTTAGGTCCTTTTTAACGAGTATTTGGAGTTTGGTCGAAATTTAGACAGGATCCGTAAAAATCAAAAACCACAGGGACATGACCCGCTTAAAAAAAGCACAGGGACAAGATCCGTAAAAACAGAAACCACAAGGATGATTTATGTAATTAACTCTAAAAAATAAAAAGATAACAATAAAACACACCACCACCGCCTCGTTAAAGGAAAAAATGATACAGTAAAACCACAAGATGACGTCATCATAATTATCACCACCTCCTTCGTAATAACCCTAAAAATCCTCCACTCACTCACACTTATTCATTCCTGCTAACATACGCATATCAAAAGGGTGTCAAATACGAAGATCTCTTTAATTTATTAATCCACATCTTCAAAAGGTTCAATTATTTTAGCTTTATTTCAGTTTAATTGTTTACGGTTATGAAATGTTATTGATGACGTCATGTTTGATTAATGACTTCATTTTCTGAATGTTAGTTTAGTTGTTTCGATTTATATTATTTTTAATATTTAATTTGCTTTGTTTTAGCTGAATGATAGTTTAATTTTTTGGATTTATGAATTTGACGGTGAAATGTTATTCTTTTGATGTATTGATGACGTCATATTTGATTAATGACTTCATTTTAGTTTAATTGTTTGGATTTATGAATTGACGGTGAAACGTTGTTTTTAGATTTTTAAGGATAATGTGTTGATGATGATGATGATGTCATGTTTTAATTGATGTGTATTTGATATGATTTTATAAGTATCTTATTGCTTATTTAGTAGCTTATGTATTGATTTTTGCTTATTTTTTAGCTTAATTTAAGTTTAATTGTTCCGATTTACTATGAATTTGACGGTGAAATGATAGGTTTCTGATTTAGGTGTAATTTTTTCATATTCGTCGCTGTTTATTTTGCTTTGTTATAGCTTAATGTTTCCTTAATTGTTAGGATTTATGATTTGACGGTGAAAAGCTGTTTTTTTTAGCTTTTTAGGGATAATGTGTTGATGATGTCGTGTTTGATTAATGTGTGTATTTGCTGATTTTGTTACTGTTTATTTACTATTTTATGTTTAATATTGTTTATTTTAGCTTAAATCAAGTCTGATCGTGGGGATTTATGAATTTGATGGCAAAATGTTAATTGTCTGATTTAGGTGAATTTTTTATATGATCGATTAATGTGTTTAGATGCTAATTTAGATACGATTTGTATGTTAGGTTAAATCTATGGATTGATGAAATCGCTGTTTTCATTAATGTGTATTTGTTTGTACGAATATAATCTGGGGATATTAGACGTGAAGCTCGATGTTGTTAGAGATCTTGTTGCGAAAGATATTTATTTTAGGATCTAGAGCCCTGAACCCTGTATATCGTTACATAAGTTGTATGTACGACAGTAACGCCGGACAACAACGCGGTATTTTGTGATATTGATATCCCGAGTCGGTAACAATTTGGTAATTTATGATTCTGTTGATGTGTATATGACTATATGCTAATTTGAACACAATTTGGGGAATTGTGAGGTGAGTGCGGTGTTTTAAGTGCGATGTATATGCTAATTTGAACACAATCTGTTGTAGAACCCTATATAGTGTATGTGAATGTTATACGTTGTTTGTTTTTGGGATGCGAACATGGTAATATGTGATATTGACAAATCGTACACCGGATTTGCTAACTTGTAAGATTCAGTTCGAATTTGGCATGAAAGGAATAGGTTTTTCTAATCCAAAGCAGTGTTTATATGATAGGAACTTTACACCTTAGAACCTCTCTCGACCAATGCTTAGAACTATTGATAATGGGTCTTACCTTTTTCTTATAGCTTAACTAAGATTGCGAATGACGACCCTTGTTGTTGGGGTTGTTAGTTCTAGCAAGTGTGAAGTAGCTTAAGTCAGATTCTGTACAGGAATTGTTTGTAGTAGAAACTTTTACTCCTCGTTGGTATATCGTGTGTCGGTTTAAGCTTAAATGCAACTGTTACGTCCCGGTTTGACGTTTTTGGACACGAATACGTAAAATAAAGTTTTTAGCCACGATTTTGTCAGAAAAGTAATAAAATGAGTTTACTGACTCAAAAATATATTTACTTGACTTTTACCATGATTACTGTGGTGTCGGTTCGCGTGCGGCGTTGTTTTTCAGAAAATGTGAGAAAGCTCTCAGTAAATTACGAAACTTGTCAGTAACTATCCGAAATGAATTAATTTGTGTTTACTGACAAAAATAAACTTTTTCAGTATTGACTGTAAGCTACATTGTGTAGGATAGCTCCCGAAAACATGCAGAAATGTGCAGAAGTGTGCTAAAATGCATATAACGTTCAAAGTAAGTATACTAAATAGAAATTTATTATAAAATTAGTTTATGAAAAATACCATTTGTCACAGATTGAGTAAGGAGATCTGCAAAAATATTGTTTCTTAACTGATTGCGTTCAATAACGACTCATGTTATTACCCTTTATAAGTTTAACTCGCGTATATACAAATTTAAATAATAAATACGACGAAACTTATATTGACACGAAGATAGATATTAAAGTTAGACATGACACCACTAGTTACTGCGAGAACAAAATAAATATACGATATTGTACATATAATAACGACACATGTAATTCTTAAAGTTTAAATAAATATATCTTGAAACGGATAAAAATCACGGAATTTTCTCTATAAGAGTGCTTGGTGTGGTGGAGGCGAATAACATGTTATTTGTTTGCCACCTCATCGCCACATCAGCAGGGTACCAATAACATACCAACTTCTAAAATATCCTCCATAGCAAAAAACTCAATAACACGTTATTCGTCCCATTTTTCCCATTTTAATTTATTTTATTTAAAACACACACTTTTTATTAAACTTAAATTAAAATTATAATACATAAAATAAAATACGACATTTCGAAAAAAAGCTACAATACATAAATAGACTACATATTGCCTTGTTGTTGTCGTTGCCATAGATGGTCCACAAGATCATGTCAAAGGTTAGTATGCACCTCTTTGTCTCGTAGTTTCTTTCGGTTCTTTGCATGTACGTCGCATATTTCGATCCATGTTTCTTGTATATTGGCGACGAGACTAACATATATCTCATTAAATTCACTTATTTGAAAATTTTGATATTTTAGTATCATGTTACACATATATCTCGTTAAATACACTTATTTGGCAGCATGACTAACATATATCTCATCAAAGGCTAGAAATTCTTCATGATAATCGTATAAACGTAATAATTTTTCGGCTCGATTTTCACCGTCAGTAAGATCTATGGAAATTAAAAGTATATGAAATATGGAAGAGTGGATTAAAATGTAAGTGAAAGTGTATATAAATTGTGATTTGGTTGTAATGTTTGAAAAATAGATGTTAAAAGTGGGTACAATATTTATAGGTGAAAATAGGGGTTTAAATTATTTTGTGCCATTTTTTTACCGTTATATAACATTTATAAATTGGAAAAAGAAAAAGTAACCAACGGTGTATGTGAGTAAATTGGCTAAAATCCTGATGGCTAGCGAATGGCGGGACGAACGGTGCACTACAAAACGCCGTGCGTCCGCTTTTAACACCAACGGCGAGCTAACGACCCCACACCGAGCTGTCTAAGATGCAAAAATCAATCTCAAAATAAGAAATGCATTATCAAATACCAAAGATAAAAATATAAATATAAATAAAAAATAGAGTTAATTACATAAATCGTCCTTGTGGTTTGCTGATTTTTACGGATCTGGTCCCTGTGCTTTTTTTTAAGCAGGTCATGTCCATGTGGTTTTTGACTTTTACGAATCCTGTCCAAATTTCGACCCAACTCCAAACAATCGTTAAATAAGACCTAACTTGACATTGATGGACTAACGTGAGGGCTAACCTTGTAATTTGGGTTTTCCCTCTCAAAAAACAAACCACAAGGACGATTTATGTAATTTGCTCTTTAGATTTTTTTTTCATTTACGTTTTTATACGTTTTCGTCCGTTTTTGTACGTTTTCGTTCGTTTTTATATGTTTTTTCGCTTTAATACGTTTTCATGCGTTTTTGTACGTTTTTATAAGTTTTCATCCGTTTCTATACGTTTTCATCCATTTTTGTATGTTTTTATATGATTTTTGTACGTTTTCATCTGTTTTCATACGATTTTGGACGTTATTATACTTTTAAATCCGTTTTTTACCTTTTCTTTTACGTTTTCATACGTTTTTATACGTTTTCGTTAGCTTTTGTATGTTTTTATACGTTTTCATCCGTTTCTATACGTTTTGTACGTTTTAATACGTTTCCATCCGTTTTTGTACGTTTTTATACGATTTTCATCCGTTTTCAAATGATTTTCGTTTTTGGGCATTATTATACTTTTATATATGGCTTTTTTACGTTTTATATATTTTCATACGTTTTTTATACATTTTTGTATGTTTTTATACGTTTTCATCATTTTTATTTGTTTTTATACTATTTTAGTATGCTTTTATACGTTTTCATCAGGTTTTATACGATTTTGTACGTTTTTTTACGTTTTCATATGTTTTTATACGTTTTCATCCGTCTTTATACGTTTTCATCCGTTTTTATACATTTTTGTATGTTTTTAGACGTTTTCGTCCATTTTTGTACGTTTTGATAGGATTTTTGTATGTTTTCATCCGTATAAAAACGTACGAAAACATATAAAAACATATAAAAACGGACAAAATCGTATAAAACGAATGAAAACGTATAAAAGCGTACTAAAATTGTACAAAAACGTATAAAAACGGATGAAAACGTATGAAAAATACGAAAACATATAAAAACGTACAAAACGGATATAAAAGTATAATAATGTCCGAAAACGAAAAAAATCATGTGAAATCGGATGAAAATCGCATAAAAACGTACAAAAAGGACGAAAACGTATTAAAACATACAAAACCGTATAGAAACAGATGAAAACATATAAAAACATACAAAAACAGATGAAAACGTATAAAAACATACAAAAACATATAAATACGGATATATAAGTATAATAACGTCCAAAAACAAAAAAATCGTATAAAAACGTACAAAAATCGTACAAAATGGAAGAAAACGTATAGAAACAGATGACAACGTACAAAAACGGACGAAAACGTATTGAAATGGACGAAAACATATAAAACGGACGAAAATGTTTAAAAACGTAAATGAAAAAAAATTTATTTTTTTTAAAGAATAAATTACATAAATTGTCCTTGTGGTTTGTACTTTGAGAGGGAAAACCCAAATTACAAGGTTAGTCCTCACGTTAGTCCATCCATGTCAAGATAGGTCCTTTTTAACGATCATTTGGAGTTGGGTCGAAATTTGAACATGATCCGTAAAAATAAAAAACCACATGGACATGACCCGCTTAAAAAAAGCACAGGGACAAGATCCGTAAAAACAGAAACCACAAGGATGATTTATGTAATTAACTCTAAAAAATAAAAAGATAACAATAAAACACACCACCACCGCCTCGTTAAAGGAAAAAATGATACAGTAAAACCACAAGATGACGTCATCATAATTATCACCATCTCCTTCGTAATAACCCTAAAAATCCTCCACTCACTCACACTCATTCATTCATTCCTGCTAACATACGCATATCAAAACGGTGTAAGATAGCAAGATCTCTTTAATTTATTAATCCATATCTTCAAAAGGTTCAATTATTTTAGCTTTATTTCAGTTTATTAATTTGACGATGAAATGTTATTCTTGATGATGACGTCATCTTTTATTAACGACTTCATTTTCTGAATGTTAGTTTAGTTGTTTAGATTGATGTTAATTTTATATTTATATTATTTTTTTAATATATAATTTGCTTTGTTTTAGCTGAATGATAGTTTAATTGTTCGGATTTATGAATTGACGGTGAAACGTTGTTTTAAGATTTTTAAGGATAATGTGTTGATGATGATGTCATGTTTTAATTGATGTGTATTTGATATGATTTTATAAGTATCTTATTGTTTACTTAGTAGCTTATGTATTAATTTTTGTTATTTTTTTTTAGCTTAATTTAAGTTTAATAGTTCCGATTTATGAATTTGACGGTGAAATGATAGGTTTCTGATTTAGGTGTAATTTTTTATATTCGTCGATGTTTATTTTGCTTTGTTATAGCTTAATGTTGCCTTAATTGTTAGGATTTATGATTTGACGGTGAAACTCTGTTTTTTTAGCTTTTTAGGGATAATGTGTTGATGATGTCGTGTTTGATTAATGTGTGTATTTGCTGATTTTGTTACTGTTTATTTACTACTTTATGTTTAATATTGTTTATTTTAGCTTAAATCAAGTCTGATCGCGGGGATTTATGAATTTGACGACAAAATGTTAATTGTCTGATTTAGGTGAATTTTTTATATGATCGATTAATGTGTTTAGATGCTAATTTAGATATGATTTGTATGTTAGGTTAAATCTATGGATTGATGAAATCGCTGTTTTCATTAATGTGTTTATTTGTTTGTACGAATATAATCTGGGGATATTAGACGTGAAGCTCGATGTTGTTAGAGATCTTGTTGCGAAAGATATTTATTTTAGGATCTAGAGCCCTGAACCCTGTATATCGTTACATAAGTTGTATGTACGACAGTAACGCCGGACAACAACGCGGTATTATGTGATATTGATATCCCGAGTCAGTAACAATTTGGTAATTTATGATTCTGTTGATGTGTATATGACTATATGCTAATTTGAACACAATTTGGGGAATGGTGAGGTGAGTGCGGTGTTTTAAGTGCGATGTATATGCTAATTTGAACACAATCTGTTGTAGAACCCTATATAGTGTATGTGAATGTTATACGTTGTTTGTTTTTGGGATGCGAACACGGTAATATGTGATATTGACAAATCGTACACCGGATTTGCTAACTTGTAAGATTCAGTTCGAATTTGGCATGAAAGGAATAGGTTTTTCTAATCCAAAGCAGTGTTTATATGATAGGAACTTTACACCTTAGAACCTCTCTCGACCAATGCTTAGAACTATTGATAATGGGTCTTACCTTTTTCTTATAGCTTAACTAAAATTGCAAATGACGACCCTTGTTGTTGGGGTTGTTAGTTTTAGCAAGTGTGAAGTAGCTTAAGTCAAATTCTGTACAGGAATTGTTTGTAGTAAAGAGTTGCAGATGTCGCCTTTAACCTTCTCTAGTACATCGATCTTCACTAATTTGTAGGGTCTTGTCATTAACCTTTTATTGTGAATCAACTTTTCTTTTAATGTTTAGGGGCGTTGTGTTATTCCAGATAATGTGACGTTCATAGGTTGGTTGTCTGACTTGCAGCTCAGCGTTGGTCATAATTTGATGCATGTGGAAGTCTTTATTTTTGACAAAAACAAGGAACTGTGAAGTTCGTTTGGCCTGTGTGTTCTGAAGTTTATTTTATTAAGGAAGTAAGAAAGACATTTAAATGAAGGGGCATTATAAGTCTTTAAAGGTGTTATTGAAGCGTCGTGCTGGGGATTCGCATGGTGATGGTTTTGAGGGTTCAGTGAACGAGGATCATATATTTAAGAATGTGTTCTATGAATATGAAAGTGGTAGAAGAAGCAAAAAGTATGATGTAACTGGAGCAATAAATTTTGAAAGTGACGAAAAGATGCCTAAAAATACCCCTATCTGTTCAGAGAGTGATAATTCAGTTATGACAGTTCAGGAAGACTTTCAGAACACGAAGGAAGATGATAGACATGGAGGCATCTCTGAAGAGCTTGCTTTAATTACGAGGAATGCCCCTGACGTTAAAGTGAAGCGAATTAAGGTGTCATTTGGAGAACGTTCCAACACTAAATCTTATCAAGAAAAGGTAAATAAGTCTCCAGCTCCATTAAAAGAAGTTGATTCTTGTTTATTCCAACCACCTACTTTAGTAACATCTTTGGCTGAATCATCGGAACATATTGGAGATATGGTAGACAATAATGTTCTCGGCTGTATTGACCCAAATGATGGAAAGATATGTGATGTGAAGATGAAAGTACCTAAGAAAAGATGGAAAGAAAGTTCATTTCTAGAAATTAGTACTGATGAATTTTCAGTTCCCCCTGAAGATTCTACAATGAATCCTAAACCTCTTTTGCGTTATCACACCTATCGCTTACTTATAGCAGCAGGTTGGGCAGTCGGTAAGCGTAACAGGGTGCTTCCCAATGCAGGCCGTGCAGAGTATATGTTCAAAACTCCCGAAGGAAGGCCAGTTAGGGAATTTCATAGAGCTTGGAAAATGTGTGGGGAAAGGTTATACAACGATGCAATATTTGTTGGTGAATATAATGCCATACGGTGGACTGGTTATACTGAATTCCAGTATGATCTTTATAACACATATGCCGAGGTCGAAGAACTGAGGAATTCAGGATCCACAATTGACTTAGCTCGTTGTTGGTACTTGCTTGATCCCTTTGCGACATCAGTGTTTATTACCAAGAGTTGGACCAATCTGAGAGCAGGAAAAGAAGTCAACGCAGAGAGAGGTGTGGTCAACGATCCTGGAAGTTCTAAGAGCCCGGTCATATGTGAGAAGCCTATTAGTATTATTATTAAACATAAAAGGGAGAAAAAAAGGAATTTTCGCTATAAGGATGATGAATTTTTACTCTCAGACCTATCAAGTAAACAATCTTCCAACAAAAGGTCATATGTGAAAAATAATAAAGCTGTATTAGAAAACCAATACAAACGGTCATATGTGAAAAGGAACTCTCTTGTTCCAAAAGCTCTTGTTCCAAAAGCTGTTAGAAAGTACAAGACTAAAAAAGGTGGTTGCAGGTTGCTTCCACGCAGTGCAAAGCCGTCAAAGTTTTGTGTAAGAACGGTGTTGTCATGGTTGATAGATCATGGGATTACTTATGTCAAAGAGTCGATCGAGTACAGGAACCCCCAGGATAATTCAGTGGTGAAGAAGGGTCTAGTAAACCGAAAGGTTATTTTTTGTCTGTGTTGTAAGAAGGCGTTCTCTCTGTCCGAGTTCAAGAATCATGCTGATTTTAGCTCCAACGGTTCTTGTTTGAATCTTTTTATGAAGTCTGGGAAACCATTCACTTCATGCCTATTGGAAGCCTGGTCAAATGAATCCAATGTCAGGAGAAGTGCAAAACGAGCTGCTGTACAATTTATGGGGAATGACCAAAGTGATGATAGTTGCGGCCTTTGCGGTGATGGAGGTGACTTGATATGCTGTGATAATTGCCTTTCAACATTTCATCAATCATGCTTGTCTACACCGGTATGTCTTTCTAATAATTTGAAATACCTTGCTCAAAAACACAAAGTATTTTTGCAATATGGTTTAAGCATCTGTTGTTAAGTGGATTTTCATGGTTGTAGGTATTCTCAAAAAGCCATTTAAGCTATAATAGAATTGAGACTACACTTGGATAGACTATATTCTAGGTTAATTTTTACATTAGTTAATCGTGTAAACACTTGTGGTTGTCTAATTCTGCAACCAGTAGCTCAAATATTTTCAGTACTGAAAATATTATTTTCGCCGACTATCACTATGCATGTATTAGACCTGATAGGCATTTCTTATTTTTCATCATCACTTTGCTGATAGAAATATTGGGCATTTCTGAATTTTTTGAGACTCTTTATCAAACACCAGGGTTCGGTTGGGCTTCAGTTTGTTTGTTCTGATTTATATTGTTTGATAGGCCATATGCATGTGAATGTTAGTATATACTCCACTGCTTCTTATTAGTCTGCTTTATCTTTTAGCTATTTTTTTGGGTGAGCTATGCTTTTGTTTCTCCAGGAGTTACCTGAAGGCAGTTATTATTGCTTAAAGTGCTGTTGTGGGAGTTGCGGGAATGTAGTCAGACATAAGGAGGCTCCACTCTCAAATTCTTTGAAATGTTTGCAGTGCGAACACAAATGTAAGTTTCTATACTGATTATCAGAAAATGAGCCTGTTTCTTGTCAACCTCAGTTTTAACATAAACCTAGTAATCTGAGTGTGTTTAATCACCACGAATTGTCAATTGCTGGTAATCATGATCAATAAGTGGAAATAATTAGGACACTGACCTCATATGAGTGTATATATCTGCTGAGTGCTGACAGTTGTCTTACTTGTAAACACTAAACAGATCACAAGAGATGCACCAAAGGGAAAGGGATTAAGAAAAATTTGGTAGGTTCTACGTGGTTCTGTGGAGAAACATGTGAGAAGGTAATATGTGTTGCTGTTTTCTCTGTATTAGCAAATAGTGATATGTAAACTATGTTGCTGACTAGGCACATCCACCATTGATAAAATTTACTTAATTTGTGAACTATCTTCTGCAGATCCATTCAGATCTTGATTCCCGGATTGGACGTGTGAATCCAATTTCAGATGGTTTCTCGTGGACCCTTCTGAAGTGTATTCATGGTGATGAAAGGGTTAATTCCGCACAGGATTATGTTGCCCTGAAGGCAGAATGCAATTTAAAACTAGCTGTTGCCCTTACAATCATGGAGGAATGCTTTGTTCCTATGGTGGATACAAGGACAGGTATCCATATGCTACCGCATGTATTGTACAATTGGGGGTGAGTCTTTAGTCCATGTTTTCAGGTTACTGATGGAGCTATGGATTTACATTATATAAAATAATTAAATCGTTGTTCTGTTTTATTTTGTGCAGATCAGAATATGTTCGTCTCAACTATGAGGGATTCTACACAATGGTCCTGGAGAAAGATGACATTTTACTCTGTGTTGCATCCTTAAGGTATCATTTGATATGTGTTACCACGTGAATTCTATACCTTACGTGATCTATCTGAATACAGTGTTATATTTATAGGCAGTGTGTTTGACTTATTAGTTGCTAATTGGTTATGTAACATCTCAAGTCTTAAAAGTTAAAAGTATCAAATTACTTCTTACTATGAATAACTTGTAGCTTTTGCTAATTTTCGATAACCTTCTATTTCCTGCTTCATTTAGTCTGGACATTATCTGCTACGACTTGATATTCTTAAACTCCCGTTCAGGATTCATGGTGCAACTGTTGCGGAAATGCCCCTCATTGCAACATGCAGTAGACATAGGCGCCAAGGAATGTGTAGGCGCCTCATGAATGCTATTGAAGAGGTAATAGCTCTATTTAAATTAGGCATGTCTGATTTGGATCAGATCAACTAATAACTGATCTGATCCATGACCCAACTAAATGGATTGTGATCCGACCATGACTGAAGTCATCTGAATAGGTAGATCATGACCCAGATCAACCCATTTTGTTTTTGTTAATCGCTGCTCCACACCTTTAAAACCCCGGTTGCCTTGTAATTTGACAGTCTTAAAAGCTTGCCGTCATAAGGTCACCCACATTCTAGAAGTTGGTCATCATTAGAATTAACCATTCGTTCAATAAATTGGTAAAATAAAAAAGAAGTCAAACTTTAGACAAACTTTTTCTCATGAGTTATAAAACTGTCAAACAAATATCTGACATTTTTTTCAAAATTTACTGTTACATTATTAGTTACAGTTTTTTAAATCCTCTTTGATTATAATCATATTGAAATGTTAAATAAGAGTTTAATAATACTAAAATGAAAAGTTAACATTATTTTTGTCACTTATATTTATATGATCAATCATGGAAGCAGCCTCTGTGCTCTCGGGGTTTCCCTAGGGTAGGGTATGATCTGTGTATATCTCACCTCCCCGTACCTCGCTCAGATGGGATTAGGTATTGTTGTTGTTGTTGTTGTTGTTGTTGTTGTTGTTGTTGGTATATTTGTATGATAATCCAATTATTGACCTGCCTAAATTGGCAGATCTATTAAAAGTTTAAAACGCTAGTTGGAATAATGGATCAAGTGTTTGATCTGTAGGATCACATAAATAGATTGGATGTGGATAATGACCCGACCCATTGACAGTGACATGCCTCGACAGGCCCACTAAATCTTGAAATCGGGTGGTATTTTATATTGTGTAACTCACGTTTGCTGTGTGGTCAGATGCTCAAGTCCTCCAAAGTTGAAAAGCTAGTGATATCTGCCATCCCGGACTTAGTTGAGACATGGACAGAAAGGTTTGGTTTTTTACCCTTGGAAGCTGATGAGAAGAAGAGCCTGGAAAAAAACAACCTCATGGTGTTCCCAGGAACAGTATGGCTCAAGAAGCCCATGAACCAGGAATCAACCCAGGGCAATCACTTTCTTGATGAACCCAACTGCTCTCAAAGGACTTTTTGTGGAGGTGGCGAAATAGATGGGTCAGGTAATTGTTCAGTATGTATAATTTTTGTAAGGGAAGTAACTGGTTTGGCTTGGTTAACAAGAACTATTTTGTCAGAATATGATGACAGTAATTTATTGTTTCTATAGTCGTCCAACATTTTGAATAAGTTGGTCTATAAGGTTTCCTGCATTGAACATAAATGTCTGGAGATTATTTACTCGTATCCTTTTCAACAGTTTTTCTTTAATATTCCATTTTATTCGTCAGAGATAAAGCATAACGCTAGTCAGAGCATTATCTTTTTTGCATTTTAATAATGTTAAGTTGATTCTGAACGTTTATCATACAAAATCTTGAATAGGTACATCAATAGACGCTGTTGAGTCAGACCAGCTTGATATGGTGGCTGTTGAGTGCAAGGAATTCTTGCAAGATGGTGTAAATTGTGATGAGAAGTTGGTAGAGCAAGTTTCAGTTTTCTCATGTGATATATCAACATCAAAGATGGAAGGAAGCTTACTTGATTCGGTTTGTGATGTCGACCCAACTTTGATGTATAATGACAAGGATCTTTGATTAGCCTAGCTGTTGGAAACCCGAACCATGGTACCAACAAATGAGCGATAATGTTGTATACTCATAAAATGTAATAGCAGGAGAAAAAGCAATCATGCAAGATCTAGGGTTACTATAGCTATCACCATTTTAACTTGAAACTCTTTTTTGAAAATTGGAACATAATTTNGGGATTGTCTAACCAATGCCCTAAGGGCATTGGTTAAGAAAGCATGGACCTTCATAAAATGACTCGGGGCCCCACACACAAAGTACACTTTTAAATTAGAAAACAATTTTTTAGTCCTTTTTTGTGGGTCCATACTTTTCTTAACCAATGCCCTTAGGGCATTGGTTAGACAATCCCTTTTGAAAATTGAACATAATTTTTGGTCAGTTTGATTTCATTACAATTTACAAGATACAGTCAACTACTGTATTCAGTAAGAGAAGATACTCTGTACAATTTTGTCAGACTCCTAGTCTTGATGAATTACAGTATTTTTTTTTAGAAAAGATTCTGAACAACAATCCAGCAAGTAAAAAAGATAAATCAGAATTTTCAATTAAATAAATAAAAAGTTGCTGGTGACGTCATGATTTAATGTCGATTGTTTTAGTCTATAGGTATCTTTGATGATTTAATGTCGATTGTTTTTCAATGTCGATGTCTTAAATCAGAATTTTCAATGGAAACGAGGCATGCAGAACCCGTGCTACGCACGGGCTAAGAATCTAATTGTTAATCGTGTATTCTTTCTGTATATTAGCGAGCGTATACTTAATTATTGTGTAGTATGTTGTATGAAATGTTTTAACTTTCTTGTATAAAAATTTAAAAGTGTTTGATGTTGTTTTGGTTTTGTGGTGTTGTATTTTATATACTAGTTATAATACCTGTGCACGCACAGGGTTTTTAAAATTTCGTTTTGATTATGTATTATTATCGATTAAGAAATGAATCACTTAACATGTTTCAATTTGTTTTCCTTGGTGGACTAAAAATACAAATCATATTTATATATGTTATAATCTACCTATTATTTTAGGAGAATGCTTTTGGATTTTATTATTCAAGCAAAATCACATGATTTAAATAACCATCATACCATGTTTACTAATGTATTTTTTTGTTTGGAAAATTGTATTTTTATAAGTTTGCGCTATTTACTTCTCATGTTTGATCATAAAATTACTAAATTAGCATAGATGTTTACACTATAGCTTCTT
>LBNU01032596.1:27840-40563 GCA_014162995.1 Artemisia annua
ATGGAATGTATATTATCTACTATTTTCTGTGTTACATGAAAATTAACTATTGCTTTGATGGAACGTTATGCAGATTAGAAGAGTCCACAGGCATGGCCTTCAGGTTCGTCATTGGTAAAACCCGTGATAAATCAAAAATGGCAGAGCTGAGGAAAGAGGTTGAAGAATATGATGACCTCTTGCTTTTGGATATCGAAGAGGAGTATAGTAAGCTCCCATACAAAACGTTAGTCCTAATGGAATTTGTTAATAAGCAAATTGTGCTCACTGTTTGAAATTAGTTCTAATTTGTATGTCTATTACAGGTTAGCTTTCTTCAAAGCTGCATATGCACTTTATGATTCTGATTTTTATGTTAAAGCTGACGATGACATATATTTACGACCAGGTGATTATTTTTTGAAAATCAAGTGTGTTACATGATAGTAAAAAAGTGCAAGTTCCATAAAATAGCAACAACCTTTTCAAACTGGTCTGATTTGGCAGACCATGGTAATTAAACTTACAAAAATGGGTTAGTTTGGTAATCAAAGTTTTTCTTTGCTCCTATTGGAAATTAGTCATAAAAGTGTTTTGGGAGTCTACTTACATTACGATAAAACTACCTAAGCAGTATAACCAAATTAGACCATCTTGGAAAGTATATTTATATTTTATGAATTTGCCCATAAAAAAATCTTAGCAATAATCTATTATAACTCTATGTAATACAAGTGACTTTATAATCTTCTCACCTTCTTGTTTTGCTCGATGCTAGACCGCCTCTCACTTCTTTTGGCTAAAGAACGTCATCACACACAAACATATCTTGGATGCATGAAGAAAGGGCCTGTATTCACTGACCCGAAGATGAAATGGTTAGTCTAACGATAATTATATTATCACAAGACCATGTGGCGGGATGATATTTTTCTTGAGGACTAATATCTGGATATATGCAGGCACGAGCCGCTAGGGTATATGATTGGTAAAGAGTACTTTCTTCATGCTTATGGTCCAATATATGCTCTTTCCGCTGATGTTGTTGCAAGCTTGGTTGCTTTAAGAAATAACAGGCAAGTCTTTTTCTTTTCTTTTCTATTAGTATCACCGGTGAGTTGGAAGTGAAATGTAGTACCCTATCATATGAGTCTTTACTTTCTACCTTCCAGTTTTCGAATGTTCAGCAATGAGGATGTTACTATTGGTGCATGGATGCTTGCAATGAATGTCACACATGAGAATAACCGTCAACTTTGTCAACCAGAATGTACTGACACATCCATTGCCGTGTGGGATATTCCCAAGTGTTCGGGTTAGTATTTCTCGTGGCACTCTATTTAAAACTGAACTAGTTGTGCTGCACTGATATTAGTCAAGTTTAATAACCTCTGAAACCATAATATATATTCTTTTCATTATAAACATTTCGTTAAAAATGGAGAAAGAAAACATTGGGTGATACTCAGTAATTTGTTTTCATGATTAACATAGTGTTTTTAGCATGGCAGTTATCGAAATTCCAAAAAGGCTCATTCTCACAAACGGTTCTATTTTTTATTTTTTGTTTGCATTTTGTCATAGGTCAGATTCCAACAACCTAGCGCACTTGGCATTAATTCATTATTTGCCTCTAGTCTTCTCTTTTTCTCTGCTTGCCATGTAGCATATACTTGTAGAGGCGACAACAGTGTCCCATTTTTTTTTCTTCTAAAAATGTGTTGAATTGGGCTATAATATATATCTCCAATTGGGTAAATAAAATTTTAAAACCTAGATTAAATGGAAATGGGTCAAACCAGCAGACTCCCAAGTGTTTTCAAAGGTTAAAACCTTTGAAATCGCTTTATTAGAAAGATAAACTATTGATTTATCAGCCCTGCTCTAATATGATTTAATTGAACACATTAATGTTTCATAGATTCTAAAATATGAACAGACCTGAATTAAAAATTACCCATTTGACCCGTTACCTGACCCACCATTTTGGCACTTCTGTTTGAATCTTTCAGCTCAGTGCTAAGCCTGTTTTCTCCCATAAAACTCAGAACATGCCAAGTGTATGATAATATAGTCATCATGTAATACATTTTTATTGATTTTTTTAATTTTGTAGGGCTCTGTAACCCTGAAAAGAAGATGTTGGAACTTCATCAAATGAAAATCTGCTCAGACAGCCCCGCTTTAGTGTCTGATGAGTAGCACAGAGTGCACCTCAAGATTATCAATTATTGATTGCCCCATACCTTATAAATGCAGCTAATATACTCCAAATCCCGTGGATACAATTTTATGCTAATAGTCCACTCTTTACTGTATACCAACTTGATCAAAGAAAGTTTTGGAGCATAATACCACCTAACCGAAAGAAAGTCGTTAGAAAATATATTTGTTTGCAAGATGAATGTTCTCAAGGGTGTGTCGAAAATGTATTTTTCACAATCTTAACAGTTATTTTTTGGATGGAGGCAGTTTTGTTGTATAAATATCTTTAGTATGAGTACATGCTTACATCATGGAAACAGTCTTTTGCATAATGCAATGTACATTGAGATTTGTTCACATGTCATGTGTTAACTTTTGAGATACAGGCACATCAAACATTTCGGTATTGATTGCATACTCGGATTACAGACGTACTCTGCATTATGCAGCGGGAACAAATGAGAAAAAATGACCGATAGATCAATTCAGAATAAAAATGTTAATGTATTATAACTGTAAACAGTAGACATCCAGAAGAAGGTTAGATGACCATCAGTTAAAACATACCAAAGGTTCAACTTCATATTGTTCAACCAAGCAAAACAAAACAGAATTCAACCCTTCACAAATCTTGGAAGTAAGCTTCTCTCATAAAGGGATTTTTGTATCTGGTTGAAAAATGGTGAGTTTACAAGCCATGAACCAAAACTGAATGAACCCAAACTTTGGTCACAGACATTTGTTACATGTGTATATTAGCACAACATCATCCCACTATAGTGATACATCATCAAAATTCTTCTTTTGTTACACAACAAACAACCCATGAAAAACCCATTACAAATCTTCACCGATCTTACAGCCATATCGTCTTTGCACAGATTTACGAGCTCTAATGACTAGAAGGATCCTCAGTCAGTTTACTTTCAGTTGCTTCTTTCTCTTCCACCACATCGGCCACGGGACTGCTAGCAGCAGATTCTTTCTCAACTTTTGACTCCTTATTTTGTTCAATCAAATTAGCACCTGCACTTGCTACCGGTGAAGATCCCGAAACAGGAGACATTATATTTGAAGGTAGCACTGAGTCCTTTGGTTTATTCAGAGCATTGCAATGGGGACAATAGTAAGTGATGAAGGGGAATTCCTCTTTTCTTGCAAGACCTGTAAAACAAGTAAAATAAATTTCTTTGATGTAACAATGAATTCATTAGCATATTAAAGTTGAGAACATGAAATGTATATGGGTGCACACACCATTATGCATATGGCAATTGCCACATATGAGGGCGTACGATTGTGTGGGGTCCTCTCCCACAAGCAATGCAGCAATTCGAGCAATCCAACCACCATCTTGAGCACCTAAAGATGTAGCATTATGATGATTAACAACAAGCTGCCCGTGTGGTGAATTCTCAGAAACCTCATTTTCTTCATATTGAGCCACTTCTTTAGCGGATTGTTGGCCTGCATTGCTTCCAGAAGATCTAGTATTCGATTGATTTCGTTTACGAAGACCAGTGGATTGTTGAAGCTCAGCATCACCGCTCTTCCCTGTGGCGTATGGATTCTGTTGTGATTCGTCCCCAAGAAACACTTTTAGGCCTGAATCCGCACCCAATTTGGATGCAAGGACAGATGCAGCAGCTGCTTTTGCTGCTGGGTCAGGGTCATATTTCTGCAAAATGGGTAAAAAATAAGCACTGTGTCTATCAACTGAAAACAATCTATAGGTTCTCCATGATAAAATGTTAAATAAACTTATGCCAAGACCCAGTCACAAAAAAAATCAACCCCAGCAGTATAAAAAGGCATGAGGACCAATAAGAAAAGAGACTTCCACTAAAGGTTGTAAAAAGTGCCAAAGATGTTAATTTCATTGCTTTTTGAAAGTGTTATCTGATTAGCTTGTTTCAAGTATTATATAGGTAATTATTAGTGTGTGTGTGTGTGTGTGTGTGTGTGTGTGTGTGTGTGTGTGTAGTGAACCTTAGTCTGACAAATAATCAGTATACGAGTAGCTACACCAAAACTGACTCTTATTATCCGGATACTTGGGGGTCAATTTACATATAAACTCTTGAGCAAACAGAAATTTTCAAATACTAATCTAAATATCACAATTTCAAACAACATAAAGCATATCCAAATATCATCTGCTGCAGCCCATTTTGTTATAGTTATGTGATTCTGATTATTCCATATCGCGTAATCCCTTTTGAAACACAATGCTAAACATCTCCTGATTACAATTATTATGATACAAAAATGTTCTACAAGTAGCTTTAACTGTACCTGAATGAGTTGCTGAGTGATGTAGTAATTAGTCCTTTCCTTAAGTTCATCAATTTTTGTTTGCCTTTCAGCCCTAAGCTTCTCTAATGTTTTCTGATCCCTGCGATCACCTACATGAGACCACATTAAAAATCACTATATTCAGCTACGATAAGACTTCTAGAACCAGACTGACAAATTGAAGGTGAACATGGTTATAAGCATTATAATTAACAATGAAAATCTTGAATGGGATCAAGAGGGATTAGAAAAGTGCAAACTTACAAAACTTAGTGAAGCTCTGAAGTCCATAATACAACGCGAATGATAGGGCGGGCAAAAGGAACATTGGTAAGACGCGCAATGATCTCATTCTCCACTCCATGTCCACTGTTCTTGTTGTCATTATAGCATAACCAATTGCAACCAACTGTTACAGAACAAAATCAAGTCATGCCCTACAATGATTTCACCAAGTAACTAATTTGTATGGCTTAATTACTATTGCCCTATTAAGAAATACACACATTTCTGCATACTATAGTCAAAATGCCATACCGAGTGACTGCCTTCAATATAATGATTATGAGTGACTATCCCACAAGAACTATACACATATACAAAGCGTTAAATAAGATAAACATGTCTTTAACAAAATGTGCATTCTCACTGGAGTGCCCTGGCATGTAACAAGAGTTCACTGGATGCTAAAACCATCATATATAATAGGCAAACATTAATTGTTATCTATTCTCTTGCATACAGTAACACATCTACTTAGGAAAGATATACCAACTATATGAACTACATTGATAGCTTTGCATATTAAAAATCGAAAACAAAGGTATACAACCACAACATCAGCCCATTCTAATTCCAACACTCCCTTCGCATCACTAGCACACTTATAAGTACCAAATGCCCAAATGATGATCATACTACAAACATTACGCGCAAAAATCAATCATCAACCGATTACTCTCTTGCACAAATTAAAATATCTACCAGAGAAGAACACAACGACTAAACACATGGCAAGTACACTCTGCAATTATTTAACACGAAAACTAAAGTAATCAATCACCAAATCAGCCCATTCTACTTCCATAACTCCCTTAGCATCACTAATACACTTGTAATTTCCCATCCCCAAATAAACAATCATACTACATGTACACGCAAAAAAAAACCATAAAACTCAACGAATTCGACCTGTCGAAAAAATCTTCCACTCATCCTACATTATACATTACGCAATACTACAAGCTACGAATTACGCCAATAACCAAACTAAAAGCCAAAACTACCTCAATAAGAACCGAAAATATAATCAAATTACGCGCAGTCCTCCTCCAGCGCATAGCACGCCTCTTCATCCTCATAACAATACTCCCTTCCTCTTTAGTTATATATTGCAACCTTTTCTCAAAATCATCACCACTACCCAACCTAAACAAACTAGTCCAAATCCTTCCCAAAATACCCTTTCTCTTCTTCTTACTCTTTAAACCCTTTTCAGTTTTCTCATCATTTTTCACTTCTTTTTCATCACCCATTTCAGGGTTTTGAGTTTTACACCTAAATTCAACACAAAATCAATGGATCAGATGAGTTAATGAAAGAATATGAAAAGGGGCAAAATTGCATTGGATCTTGTACCTGAAAATGGAATGGAAAAGGGGTTTTGATTAGTGTGGAAGTAATGAGTGTTTTTTTGATCAAATAAATAAATGAAAAAAATATGAAAAATGAAAAATGAAGAACGTGAGCAAGAGTGTATGCCAATGAGGAATTTCTTTTCTTTTCTTGTGGAGTGGTTTTAGGGTTTGTTGGTCTGTCAGTCAGTCAGTCAGTAAATAGTAGTAAATACGTGTCGACACGAAGTCTTGTAAAATCAACCTAACGCTTCATTATTTATTACACTCAACTTTTTAAGGTTGTGTTATTGGCAGTGCTGCAAAAAAAGGTCTACAAGGTCGATTAATCATCGATTAGGTGCTATAAGGCCACCGACCTTGCCGATTTATGTAACTGGGTCAAACACGTAGGTCAACCGTGGTCGACGGTGATCAACGGCGATCAACGGCGGTCAATGGTGGTCAAACTTTCTGAAAACCTATAAATCTTGCCGAAAGTATTCAAAACTCACTGTGAACTTATTTTAATCATTTATAGTAACTGTTTAAGTCTATTACAAGTGTTTTTTAGAAAACACGTTGCTGAAAATACCTAAAACTCATCGGAAATACACAAAACTTGCCAGAAATAACCAAAATTTGTCAGTATTGCCAATCCGATTAATCACCGAGTAATCCCGCCTAGACCGATCACAAGCTACAAGGTGGTCGACCGCCCGACTACCGATTCGCGATTTTTGCAACCTTGGTTATTGGTAGGCTTACTTTCTTTATTTACAGTACTAGTTGGATACCCGCGCACAGCGGCGGCGATTAATATAGTAAATGAATTGCTAGCCAACTCTCCCTGCAATTCTCTACCCGCTTAGTAAATTTGTTTCACAACACTATGGTGTATATGTTTTAGTTGTATGCGTTTGTTTAGTTTCCCGTATCTTTTCCGTGACATCATTATTCCCGCATATAGAAAGACCCTCGCAAACTCTTACACATCAAACACTCCCCCCAAAAGTATATATTCTTTTGACGAATCAAGATTGTATTGATTGAAATAAAGGTTAAAGTTGCAAAAGATTTGAATGAAAATAAAATAAATCCACTAAAAATGTAAAATCTAAAAACTAATAAAAATATATCAAAATGAATGTTGAATTAAAGATCACAAAATTTTTGAAAAATATGGTGAAATTAGATTATAAAAAAAATAAATAGATCAAAAGATATTTTAATTTGAAAATAAAAGTGATTTTTAGTTGAGAAGTGACACATGTCACACCATAATTGGAGCTCTTTATCTTAATTTTTGATGGAGCCCACAACTTAAATGCTTTATATAGTAGTAGTATAGATATAGATAACACAATTTTTTATCAGTTTCTGTTTTGTATTTTTTGTCAGTTTTATACTTTTGACTTATTAAACTTTATATTTTATGTTCCGTATTTTCAATTTTAAAGTTTTTTTTTAATATCAACAAAATTATGAAAAAAAAAAAAAAAAAAAAAAAAAAAAACCGAAAAATAACATGGGGGAATCACTTGTAAAAAAAGGAGGTCCAAATAACTTAACCTCTTTTTTTATCGAGACACTTCAACCTATGCATTAAACAGTTATACTATGGTTATGTTTGGTACACAAGATTGTTGAGAGATTGTGATTATTTTTTCAAAAAATAAGCTACTTAAAAGATAATCTTTGTTTGGCAGACATAACTTATAAGAGATTCTAAAAAAAATAATCTCACATAATCTCTTAAAACCAAAGGTTACTTCATGTAGCTTATAAAAATAATCTCTTTTTATAATCTCCAGCACCAGCACCATCTCCAGCACCAGTTCCAGCAACAGTTACTTTCGCCAAACATACCCTATGTATACATTATGCTTTAACTTATTATATATTAAAGTGTACAAATCAAAATTTTAGTGTGTATAAATCATCTCCCATTTATCACCATCGATGAATAAATAGTAGTTTATTTATATTCATCAAACTCATGACCTCCCATATAGCGCAACATCACTATTTAGTACATTATCAAAACCACCACTAAATAGGTGTTATGGTACCAACGAGACTCATTTTTTTAACAAATTATATTAAAAACTAAATTAAACTTTTCTTCATAATTAAAAAACATTATATTAATAATTGAAAACATAAATTGATGAAATTAGAACATAAACTAGTGATCTAAATTAAACTTCTTCTTAAACGTCTGCTTCATCTGAAACACATTTTTAAGATGGATTTCACTCAAGTGATCGACGGGGCTCATATAAAATAATTCGTCTTCTTGTCGTTGATTTTGTTGTTGGAAGACAAACATGTGTTGTTGTAGTTCGAACTTTTTTTGTTCCATTTTCATTTTCTGCCTCTTGATCTTCAAAAAGGTGTTGGGGGGCTGTCTGCTTCACTGTCATAAACAACGATGTTTGACTTTTAAATTCGTTGACCAACAACCTAGCTTGCGCTTCATAACTGCCAATTTGTTTTTCGTACAAATCATGCATTAGACTTAACCAACCAATCACTCTCGTCATTTATCAATATTAGCAATCACACACGAGTTTAGGTTTACCAAATTGATGCGGATTATGCAAAACACTAGAAGTTTTACAATCCTCCTAGGTAGAGTACCTAATCGTTGTAGTGTGGTATAAGTAAGACACGAGTGATTGATCGTTCTCTAGGGGAATAGTGAGGTAGGCTCGAAGTGTACGTCGAATTAAATCTAAGGGTTGAGGGAAGATTATTTTTGGTCGTTTATGTTTTATATGAAAGCAAGTAAAATCTCGGGTATTGGAGGAGTTGGTTTTTAAAACTACTAATTAAAATAAATTAAAACTAAACTAGCTATGCGGAAAAGTAAATTTGGTGAACTTCTTATATGAGTAAAGTGTATTTACTTAGAACTTTATTACTCTCTAGTTATCTTTTATTGATTAGTGGAATTATCACGTCCTTGTCTAATTAGAGTGTTGTATTTCTTAGTATCAATCGAGAGTTGGTTACTCCCTAACTATGTTCTAATTGAGCGACGCCTAAGAATGCTCTTTTAAGTACTCAATTTTCAACGATGCAAACACAATTTACGCATTAAATACAACGGACATCAAGTTAATATAATAACTACGCGTTTAGTCGGACGTTCAAGATAGTATAATTTAACCTAGCCAGTTTTCCTACTCCTAACGCAAAATCAACTAATCAACAAGAGATGACACACAATAATCAATAGCTATGTTTCATGCAATCATAAGCAAATACTATTAAATTTAGCCTAACATACTAATGGGGAAAAAAAATACATAAAGTTATATTTTGAATTACTATTACAGACCCTTGGGCTTATTTATTTCAGTTCCGAGGGGTCTTCCAATAGCCCATTAAGAAGTAGTGTAAGTATTGTAGCATGTCTCATGAACTTAGGGCCTGTTGAAGCAGAAAAATAGACATTTAGGGCATGTTTGTCTGTTTCTCCAATAAGTCACTGTATGCTATACAACAACAACGATGCCCAAATCCTGCCAAAGCAAGGTACGGGAGTCACTTTATGCTATAAACATATGATTTAGTACATGGTCAAAGACCTAAAATATGTAAACTCATACTTGAATAATCTAGATTACCCGTCATTACATAATTTCTATTCTGTTTATATATACTATACGAGGAAAATTCAAATGCATACTCTTATTTTGATGCATACCAAGGGACAAATCTCCACCATCCATCTAATTTGATCTAATGGTGGGGATTAACCTAAGATTTAATATGCAACCTAAGTTTATGTTTTTTTCTTGTCTTTTTCTCTTTCTTTTTATTCAATTCTTTTTTACATTTTCCTTTTTTTGTCTTTTTCCCCCTATTCGTGGTTTCTATTTTTTATTTTTTTCTTTTCTTTTTCTTTTTTCTTGGTCACTCCTTTTCTATTCACGTTTTTTTTAAATCACGTTTTTTTTAATTCACGTGTATTTTTTTTTAAATTCATGTTTTTTATTTTAATTCACGTTTTTTTCACTTTCTTACGTTTTCGTCCGTTTTCATAGGTTTTCATCCGTTTTTGTCTGTTTTCATTATACACATTTTCATCCGTTTTCAGACGTTTTAATACGTTTTCATCCGTTTTCTTTTGTTTTCGTCCATTTTTAATACGTTTTCATCCGTTTTTAGACGTGTTTTTACGCTTTCATACGTTTTTGTCCGTTTCATACTTATTCATCTATTTTCTTGCGTTTTCGTTCGTTTTCATTCGTTTTCGTCCATTTTCATCCGTTTTCTTTCGTTTTCATCCTATTTTTCATACGTTTTCTTCCTTTTTCATACGTGTTTTTACGCTTTCATACATGTTCGTCTGTTTTCATACATATTTTTCCGTTTTCTTACATTTTCATCGTTTTCATTCGTTTTCATCTGTTTTTTAATGTTTTTGGTCATTCTCATACATTTTCATATGTTTTAGAATATCACCCAAGTGATATTCTGAATGTCACAAGGGATATTCTGAATATCACAAGGGATATTCTGAATATCACAAGTGATTTTCTGAATATCACATGTGATATTTGTGATCTTCAATCGCAAGTGATCTTCTGAGTACTACAAATGATATTCTAAATATCATAAGTGATATTCTGTGATATTCAAAAAATCACAAGTGATAGATATTCAGAAAATCACAAGTGATATTCAGAATATTACAAGTGATATTCATAAAATCACAAGTGATATTCTTAGGGCCCGCTTGGTTCAAAGTGGAGAAAGGGAAAGGGAATGCAAAGGAATGAGTGGGGTGGGTAATCAATCCCTTACCCCTCAATTTACTCTATAATGGTTGATTACCCACTACGGGGTAATCAATACCTTTGCACTCCCTAACCAAGCACCATAATTTGAGTGAGGTGAGCCCTTTTTAATTCCTTACCCATTCCCCACCCCTTTAACCCCCCACCAAGCACCCCCTTAATATCAATTGTGATATTATGAGTACCACAATTGTCTGTTTACTTATGTTTTTGTTCGTTTTCATACGCTTTCGTCCATTTTCATATGTTTTTGTCTATTTTCATATGTGTTTTTACGCTTTCATACGTTTTTGTATGTTTTCGTCCGTTTTCTTATGTTTCTGAATATGACAAGTGATATTCAGAATATCACTTGTGATTTTCTGAATATCACTTGTGATTTTCTGAATATCACTTGTGATTTTCTTATGTTTTCGTCCGTTTTCATACGTGATCGTTCATTTTCTTACGTTCTCGTCCGTTTTCATACGTTTTTGAATATCACAATTGATATTCAGAATATCACTTGTGATTTTCTGAATATCACTGGTAATATTCTGAATATCACTTGTGATTTTCTGAATATCTATCACATGTGATTTTTTGAATATCACAGAATACCACTTATGATATTCATAATATCATTTGTGGTACTTAAAATATCACTTGTGATATTCAGAAAATCACAAAATATCACATGTGATATTCAGAAAATCACTTGTGATATTCCGAATATCCCTTGTGATATTTAGAATATCACTGGGGTGATATTCTGAATATCACAGAATATCACTTGTGATATTACGAAACGTATGAAAACGTCTGAGAATGGCCAAAAACACATAATATCATTTGTGGTACTCAGAATATCACTTGTGATATTCAGAAAATCACAAAATATCACATATGATATTCAGATAATCACTTGTGATATTCCGAATATCCCTTGTGATATTCAGAATATCACTGGGGTGATATTCTGAATATCACAGAATATCACTTTTGATATTCCGAAACGTATGAAAACGTCTGAGAATGGCCAAAAACACAGAATATCATTTGTGGTACTCAGAATATCACTTGTGATATTCAGAAAATCACAAAATATCACATGTGATATTCAGATAATCACTTGTGATATTCCGAATATCCCTTGTGATATTCAGAATATCACTGGGGTGATATTCTGAATGATATTCTGAATATTACAGAATATCACTTGTGATATTCCGAAACGTATGAAAACGTCTGAGAATGGCAAAAAACATTGAAAAACGGACGAAAACGAATGAAAACGACGAAAATGTAAGAAAACCGATATGTATGAAAACGGACGAAAACATATGAAAGCGTAAAAACAAGTATGAAAAAGGAAGAAAACGTATGAAAAATAGCATGAAAACAAGAGAAAACGGATGAAAACGGACGAAAACGAACGGAAACGCAAGAAAACGGATGAAAACGCATAAAAACGGATGATTATGTATGAAACGGACAAAATTTTATGAAAGCGTAAAAACACGTCTAAAAACGGATGAAAACGTATGAAAAATGGACGAAAACGAAAGAAAATGGATGAAAACGTATTAAAACGAACGAAAATGTATGAAAACGGACGAAAACGTATAAAAACAAACGAAAACATATGAAAACGTACGAAAACGTGTGAAAATGGGCGAAAACGTAAGAAAACGGACGAAAACGTATGAAAACGAACAAAATGTATGAAAACTGATGAAAACGTAAGAAAACGGGCGAAAACGGACAAAAACGTATGAAAACGGACGAAAACGTATGAAAACAATAAAAAACGTATGAAAGCGGAAAAAAAAACGTGAACA
>LBNU01032596.1:40730-171610 GCA_014162995.1 Artemisia annua
AAAAAAAAAAAAAAAAAAAAAAAAAAAAAAAAACATGTACTTATGTTTCCTCATTTAATCTTAAGTTAATCCCCACCATTTGATCAAACTAGATGAATGGTTGGGATTTGTCCCTTGGTATGCATCAAAATTAGAATATGCAAAATAAAGTGTCTCTATACTATACACAAATGTGACTTTCGTGTACTGAACAAATAACTTCTTATATAGGCACTAAACTTTCATTTTTTGGTCTTTTTGATGTACTTTTTGACGTTTTTGCCCCTCAGATTTTTAAAAATCTAAGGGCAAAGACCAAAAAATGAAAGTTTAGTACCCATATAAAAAAAGTTTTTTATTCGCTACACGGAAATCACAAATGTGACAAGTTCAGTACATTAATAAATATTTTGCCCTATCATTTATTAGAGTACATCTCGAACATGTGTATTACAAGGTCACGGATTTGTGTAGGACAAATAAAACTAAAACTTAAACAAGAAGCTAATATAACATCACTACCACCGCTGATCATAACGTGTCATACAATTAATGTTTGTAACTTAAACCTATTAAATTTCGAATCAAATACATAAAATCTCAACGTATTTCATTATTAACTCATGATATGATGCTTCGAATCCAATCTCATATTTATGAGGCAAGACTCTTTACGTTGTTTCGTTTTCCGGTTTAATCCACAAGTTTATTTTTGTTCCATCTAATCAAAACAAATATATTGTTCATTTCCTACTTCTCCACCATCCTCATAATCTTCACAAGGTTTTCCTCTTTTATATTTTTTCAAACTGCATAAGAACCAAGATTGATCACATATTAAGCAACATTTATTAAAAGCTTTAAACACATTAGACTACACTAGTAGTACCACATTATAAATAGAGCAGTTTAGATTAAGAAACCATGATAATATAATCATAGAAAACTTATGTTATAATATAATACATCATCATTTTTCTCTCTTTTATCTTCTTACTTTAAAACCGATCAGGGTGGCATAGCAGTAAAAGGGTATAAGAGTATTAGAAAGTTATGAGAGCCAGGGTTTGAATCTCGCTTGATAAACATCTTGAGGTGATTATGGAGAGTCCGAAAATGACCACCTAAATACCGGTTAGGTCACGTACATTAGAGAAAAATCTGACTTTTCACTAGTAGCGTGAACACGATCTCCGTCTGTTTACTCTTTTATTTTCTTTCTTTTAAATGTCGACCACTAGTACACCGAAATCCGAGCTAGGGTTTGATAAAACCTCATTTTCCAAATGTAACCGAAAATCACTTGTGGACAATGACGATAACACCAATGAACCGGATTATCAAGAGCTCATGCTGGTTCGATGTACAAATTTGGATTTTAATCCGGTTCGCGTCAGGTGTCGAGGTTTGGGTTCCCTCATTTCGGACGGGTTGGTTTTGGGTCGAAACAGGAATGAGATCCAAGTGGGTCTCGGGTCAAGTAAGAAGTCAAACTCATATGGGTCGGGTTCAGGTTCAGGTCGGGCTCAAAACATTCATTCCTGTTCACCGAAATTTTCAACTGGTGGGACCCGTGTTGGAATATCCGCCGTGTCCTCACCGAAGAATGTACTCCCCGCCGGCAACATTAGTCCTTCCAGCGGGATAATAAAATCTGGCATGATGGTGAAACGTAGTACTAAACCAAATGTCTTAAGTTTCGGTACTGGTAACTATGGCCATGGGAGTATAATACGTGGAAGTTATTATGATAAAGCAATTGCTTTATCACCTCTGAATGCAGCCCATCATTGTCACCGTGCAGCTGAGTTTATTTGTATGAAAAAGTTGAGTGAAGCAGTTAAAGAATATGAACAAGCAATTAGACTAGATCCTGGTTGCATGAGAGCTCATCATCATTTAGGGTCTCTACTAATTCGGTGAGTAAGTTTACGATTATAAAGTTTTGAAGCTTTTTAACCCATAAATTTTTTTCTGAACGGCAAGTTTTTCACACCGTATAACACCTATCTCACAAATGCCTCTAGCGAACCCACAACCTCTAGGTTGGTGGACAACTCACATACCACTAGACCAAAATACAATGTACATATTATAATACTAAACAAACAACCCGTTATAATATTAAAACATGGTTTTATATAGTAAATCATCTTTGGTATTATTTCTATCGTTAACATTAATCATTTTTAACTTGTGGGTTTTGTTATGATGTTGATCTAACTAATGCAAGCAATGACAGTTTAGGACAAGTTGAAGGTGCAAGGAAACACTTTTATTTTCTAGGGTACCAACCGGACTCGAAAGAGGTCCAAAATTTGAAGCTAGTTGAGAGACACTTAAGTAAGTGTAGCTATTTTAGGATGGTCCGCGACTGGCATAGCGTTTTAAAGGAAAGTAATGCTGCTATCACATCTGGAGCAGACGCTTGTCCACAGGTACAACTAAGTATATTTTTACTGCAATAAGTATTTGATCATTAGCATTTTTTTGTTGAAACTGAATGTGTTAATATCAACTTTAGCTATTTGCCTGCAAAGCTGAAGCACTGTTGAAGCTGCATAAATTAGATGATGCCGATTTCATCCTTTTGAATGTACCTAAATTTGACACATTAAGTAGCCGGTCCTGCTCCCAAGTGAAGTTTTTCGAGATGCTTTCCGAGGCATACCTATTATTTGTTCGTGCTCAGATTGACATGTCACTGGGAAGGTGAGTTTGTGCCTCTTTACGTTAAAGATTCTATTGTTTAACGTTTCCACGTGTGGGAAAATTGATTAAAAAAATGTGATTTTAATTTATTTTGCCTTTTTTTAAGGTTTGAGCGCGCAATTTCTTCTATTGAGAAATCAGGAGAGATTGATCCAAGAAATGTCGAGGTTGCGGTTTTGCTTCAAAATATAAGGTCGTTGTCTAGAGCCCACACTCGTGGCAATTGTTTGTTTAAATCAGAAAGGTTTACAGAAGCTTATTGGGCTTATGGTGAAGCACTCAGATTTGATCCCTTAAATCCAATTATTCACTACAATCGGGCAGCTTGTTGGTTTAAGCTCAAGAAGTATGAAAGATCTCTCGATGATTGTAATCAAGCACTTCTTTTTTATCCAAATTATACAAAAGCACTTATTCGAAGAGCTGCAACATATAGTAAGGTGTAAATCAACACCGTGTTTTACTCTTTATATTAGAAAAAACAATTCTTTATCCATTGGGATCTTCTAACGCACATGGAATTTTTTGCATTTCAGCTCGAAAGGTGGACTGAATCGGTGAAGGATTATGAAGTTTTGAGGCAAGAGCTTCCAGATAATAACGATATAGCTGAATCTTTATTCCATGCCAAAGTGGCCTTATTGAAAAATTTGCTTGAGGAAGAAGTGTATAACATGAAATTTGGTGGTGGCGATGAAACTATTATGAATCTTGAGCAGTTTAAAATTGCAGTTTCTTCGACTGGTTTGTCTCTATATTCTTCACATAATACGCTATGTTTCTTGCTAAACTTTTTAACTTGTTTTTTGATACACATTTTTTTTTTTAATCTATATGCAGGAGCCTCTGTTGCTCTTTTCAAAACAACACCTGATCTTCAGTGCAAGCATAAATCTCCGTTTCTTGACACCTTATGCGCCCCATACCCATTTATAAGCTTTCTTAAGGTATAGTGTACCATATTTTGAAAATATTAAAAAGTTTGATAATAGGGAAGCATGCACAAATGCACGCATAAATGCGAGTCATATATATGCACATGTAAAAATGTGATTCTTGCAGTTTTTTTATGAAAAAAAATAAAATAAAACAAATAAAGAATCGAATGTTCATTTGTTCAATGATTAGTTTCTTTAATGTAAAGGTTGATTCTGAAGAGAGCCCAACAATTGCAAATGTAGAGAATGAAATCGACTGAAGGAAATGGTATGCCAATGTCAAGAAGTGTTGGAGTCTTCTGTCAATCCTTCATTACAGCTTCTGACGGAAACCAACAATTACATATATATCGGTTGCAGCTGCTTTATTACAACGGCATAAAAGACACAATAATTTCACAATAGTTCTTGATGATCTTTAATTAGTAGCTATTTTTATTACATCTCATTCTTCTGTCATCAAAATGTTTAGCTTTATTTAGAATCCTCACTTCCCCGGCAATCATAAGCATATCCATGATCCCCTTACCTTTGGTGTCCTCTTCCCATTTGAGATATAGCATGTAACAATGTAATTACAAGTGGCCACATTGGCTTGTTTATATATGTAGTTGTCCTTCGTGTGTATATTTGTGAAGGTGAAGGTATATAAAAAAGTAAGGGTAGGCTATGTTTTATATCTTACTTATGCCGATACCACATTTCAATAAACTTTACATGGATGTATGATGCAAAGATCTATATTGTGTATGACTAGCCATTTTTAAGTATTCATTGTGATGTGTGTATTAAACACTAATAAATTCAGATGTGTATCATAACGAGTGCAGAACATCCGCACTTCACTGTATAGTACTGTATTATTCTTCATTTATACGTATATTTAATGCTAAAGTAAAAAGTGTATTTGTCGATATAAATTAGTTGATGGTAAAACCCTATAACCAAATAAAAAAAAAAAAAAAAAAAAAAAAAAAAGAAAAAAGAAAAAAAACACGTTGTTTGATGGTTAATTATGATTAGTATAAAACTTCTAACTTATATAATGTACAGTTTGTCCTCTGTTTACATATTACTTGAAGCTTTGAAGGTACTAAGTTTAATAATAATAATATTTGGGCATTTTGCCTGTTTGTTTATATTTTTGTTCGAATTTTATTTTTTATTTTTATTTTATTATTATTATTATTAGTTCTTGGTGTTCCATGAATTTTATGTATCATTAGATTTTTAGACTTTTTGATTAAAGGAATTGCTCATAATTTTATACCTTGGATTAACTAATTTACAATTTAATGACGAAAGAAAGTATTAAAAGAGGGTCATCCAAATCTTTTTAGCTAACAAACAATGAATATGATACAAATTAGTTGAAGGGAGTAAAATACATCGTTGGTCCCTGAACTTTCCACAAAACATCGTCATGGCCCTTAACTTTTAAAAGTCGTCGCCTGGTGTCCAAAAGTATGGATTTTGAGGCCGAATGCGTCCCTTGACCAGAAATTGTGAGGTCAACGCTTAGTTTTGGTTCATTTTCCAAGGGCAATATAGCCCAATCACATTTGCAACTAGGGTATGGTTAATATCTAACCCTACATTCAATTTCAGGGACCAACCGTGTTCTAATTTTGTTTTTAACTATGCAACTTGACCAAAACTTTTCAGATACGCTTTAATTAGTTCGCGGGAACCAATAAACCCACAACTAACCCTACATATTCTATTAAATTCAATAAAATCTTTCAACAACGCAACACACATACATTCAATCAAACTAACTAAGAATGGCAAAAAACGATAAGGGGAAGGCTTTGTACAGTGGGCTGAGGAAAGAGGATTGCTCCAAGGAACACCGTTTGTCCGCTAAGAAGACGGAAGAGGCTGCCGACAATGGTTTACCAAAGTTTGATGATTTGGAAACAAGGATTACAAACTTGAAGTTCTGTTTAAATATCTGAAGGAAATGAACGAAAATGCTGATAGGGAAAGTTGTGGGTCAAGCTAAGTGTATGTTTAGATGGTAGTGAAGTTTGTAATGGTTATCAACATGAGATCAATCAATAAAAATCTGGGTTTTGAATAAACGATAGTGTTTCGCAATCAATAATTTGCATGTTCTTGTTAATTCTTTAATTTCACTATTACAAGTCAATTTGGCAGTTTGATTGAACGATTTGCCCTTTTAACTATAGTGGGTGTTTGGATTAGCATTAACATATTGGAGTTACATGTTAAAATGTGTAAAGCATATGCATTTGTATCTGATGTAACCTTGTACAATTACTGGGTATGGTTTGAACATAGGTTCATCAAATGTTAAGTGGCCAATGGGTTTGGTTTTGGTGATGAAAAGGTGTGATCGATTGTGGTGCGTATACCATCACATTTAGCATTTCGTTAGTTTGACTTTTTATATGTCAACGAATATCTAATATGTACAGCCATGAAATATAATGTATTGGCCAAACAATGTATTAGACAACATGAGAATGAGTTAAGAGATTGAGTTTTTAGCATTTAGCATTTGGATACTTTGACTTATAGTAGTCAACTGGCCAAACAAAGTCTGATACAATATGAAAATGAGTTAAAACATTGTCTAATACAAGGTTCTACTGATAATTAACACGAAATTGGAGAAGACGATGCGGCCTCCACTCCATAACCTTCACCTGATGCACCTTGTAACGATGTACATACTGGAACTGGATTATCAACATACAAAAACATTCATCCTGTCACTGAAACCTTACTTAGGATGGCTTGTTGGCACAAAGGGCCAGTACACAATTGGTAATCTTTTCATTGGTTTTAAAACGTTTATTAGGACCACTATGCGTATCATCACAATCACCAGCACCATCAGCAATGTTTTCACCATAAAAACAAGGAATTCCAACCATTATAGCCTTCCCGTTCTAAAACCCCACTTATAAGTTTTTACAACTTCCTCGCCCTTTTCCGCTTGCAAAACGTCCTCTTCCAGAATCAGCTTACCCTTTCCCTTATTGTTTATGCTTTTGTCATGGATAACATCTTTTTCGTCTTTGTTAACAACACCAACCTGCAATTTTTTCTCATCTATACCCTTCCATTTACGTCGAGTCATAAAAGGTCTCCCACTTGACATTCTGAAGTTAGCATCTTCCTCTAACCAACCCACAACCTCAAAACCAATGTTTTCGAAGTACAATTCTGCTAACATCTGGGGCCTATGTATAACAAAGATATCAACTGACTCATGTGTTTCCGCAAACTCATATAGATTAAGGACATCCTGGTCCCTATAAATCAAGTGCAAACCATTTTCTAGCGATTTATTTGGATGACAGAAAAACACCGCCCATTGTGGATCCTTAATCTCTGATAATAGATTATCTAGGGTTGAACTAAAGATACCCCTATCATACCTAAATGCACTAACATTAATAATGGATCCGCCTTCACACCTGAGTGGGGTATATTCAAATCTCCCATTTGTGTGAATCCGGAACAACACTTCTCCTTCGTCTTCTGGTTCTGTACATTTAAATGTTGTCACAAATATGTTCCTTTCCATTTTCCTTTAACTTGCATCAACGGTGTTTCTCACAATGTGGAATGACTGATTTTTGTATGTATTGGGTTATTATGAAACTTTTTAGGGTTATGTTGGTCGGGTCATTGGGTCGGGTTTATTGGGGCGTAACCCAAACACAAAACATAAGCGTATTGGACAAGTTTTTGTCTAATTTCGCCCTTGGTCCCCAACCTTGCCAACGTTGACGTATGTATACTTAAATTTCCCGCCATTTAATAACTTTACTCTTTACGATATAGTAATATCAAGTTTGGTCCCTGAATTTGTAACGTCATCAGTTCAGTTAGTATTTAAGGGCCCATACCCCAAAGGTTTTGCATACCAAACACACACAATTAAGTAAATTCCATAACGTAAAACACCACTAAAATGACAGAATTCCCACGCCTACAGGAACTTGCAACCGCCACCGGTTCCCACGAAATGTTTGATAGCATTGCTCTGTACTATCAACGCGAGAACGACAAGGATTTAAAACTTGCAAAAGGACTACTAAATTGTTATGTGGATTTGGTTCATGCGACCAAAGAAACTCAAGAGTTTATGGCGGAAGTAGAAGGATACCGTACTTCCGTTATGTCATGGAGGCTTCTACAAGATCTTAAAAAGATTCAAAAGAAAAATGTCATCAAGGCTATGGAGATTAACAAGATGATTACTGAAACCCATGCTCAGGTGTTGGGCAGGAACAATTTCATTGATTTTCTTAGGAAAACTTGATTTTGTTGGTAATCACTTATGGTGAAACATTTAGTGTGTAATGTTTGTTGTCTTTTGGGGCTTATGAATTATATATTTTGCTTGATCATCTAGTATCAAACTATCATGTACTTTTGATCTATGTTATCGCATGAAATGAAGATCTGTTTAGCCTAATGCGCCTTTGTTTTTTGTCTTTTTTTTGCTTGTATAGCTTAATCACATATTCAAATACATTGATGTTATATGTTTGGTCCTTTATGAAACAGTGGTAACATATAAATTTGCTATGTTTCGTCCCTTATCACGTGTTATGGTTACCATAAACCTTTATGGATGGTTTTGTATAAGTAGGGTTGTATTTTGACCATTATTATCCCCAAATTCAAATTCAAAAGTAGTCTAGTATTTCCCCCCCTGAAATTGCTTGTCAATGGGCAGATCTAGATCTCGGAAACAGATCAAATGCTCTAATTGTCAGGCCGTTGGACATAATAAGAGAAGGTGTCACAAGGAACAGTTTCCAGAACCCCAAAAGGACAGTAACATACGATGAAAAAAAAGGCATGTTGATGGGAGAAGGCAGCAGGTATGCAAACATTTTTCCTATGATTGACTAATGATCTATTGTGTTTATATTGGATATGACGTATGCATATATTACTAGTAAGTTATTTCTTTCAGTGGATGGATGAAGAGGAGATAAGGCTGGCTATGGAACAAGAGATTCTTGAATCTCTTTTATTGCAAGAAGAAGAATACAAAAGGTTGGATGAAGATGAGGATCACTTAAGCCTAGACGAAGAAGCATTCCACCTGCTTTTGGAAGAAGATATAATGTACAAAGAACTAGCACAACAACAGGAAGCTCATCTGGATAACTTTCTACTAAGCTTTGAGGAAAATGTGGCAGCTTATGAAGATGGCTGGAACTCTGACAAGGAGAGGGAGCTGAGCAGATTGGAAGCTCAGTTAGATGCAGAGAGGTTTGCGAGCTTTGATCCTTACGACGACGGTTACGACTCAAACAACTCTCAGACATGGGATCACCCCGAATACAATTGAAGTTTTTGTGCTGTTGGTACTTTGCAATAGTCAAGAATTTTTTTTAAAAAAAATTGTTGTCTTTTGGCTGTATTGTATGCATTTACTCATGCCTTTAATCCTACCTACTTGTTCAACAACCTCATTCAACCTTTACCCTTTTTTCATCTATTATATAATACCTTATCCTCAACTGTTTATGTATTCAATTTGCTTTTCATGATGGATCCACAAACTGGTCGTCCATTGGTCTGCATTGATTGTTGGATTGAAAAAGAAAACAGGGCTGGGTTGATGTTTATGGCAAGGCGTCCCCCTTACAAAGATTTCATGTATTATACTTGTGCATCATGCCTTGAAAAAAGGGGAACCCCATCGTATACTATAAGAGCTGATGCAACAGGGGAAAAGTCAAGTACTACTGATCCTAGAGGGCATGTGATTGGCTTAGGTATTAAGCATTCTACTAGAGTTGGGGCTAAGGTGGCCAGTGGTGATGACCAAAGTCAATCATCCAGTGAAGAACCTGCTAGTCAATTACGCAAGTGAATCACCAGCTACTCAATTACCCAAGTGAAACACCATCAATAAATGCTATGTTGTCTTTCATTTTTAGTGTAATTTAACTGTTATGTTGTAATTCAGATGTTATAACAATGCAGTTTGGTTACTATTTTGTTTTTTGGGTATATGTTGACTTTAATTGTCAAATTAAGTTATTCCAGAAACAATATACTATTAATGCGATTGCAAACTAAAAACCGTAAACAAGTAAAGCAAAAATGTAAAATCCAACTATTTCATTAGCCTTCATCATCCCAAAAGATTTACATCTTCATAACATAAACCACTAAAAATAACAAGTGAACTTTTTGATGGGACACTTGAGGTCCTTAGGGGGACGCACATACCAATGTTTCCTCTTATTGCTGCTGCTTACCTTTGCCGCAAGAAGACCGAGTACAACATTTGTAACCATTTTACTTGGTTTTGGACTTTTATTACCAAGGGTGCTAGCAGGTTGTGCATGTGAAGCATCAACATCTTTTCCTTTAGAATTGGTATCTGAAAATACAACAAAAACACAAGTACATGATTTTAGCCATTACTACTATCCTAGTTTCCAATCAGTATGTCAATGAAACAAATATAGAAAACGTAACATACCTTTGATCACTTCCTCTTCTTTGGCAAATCTGCATAAATCTTCAAACATCTCATCAAACATTTCATCACTTTCTAACCAACTACAATCATATTGTGCCTTCACATACTCTACCATCTGATCCGTCACTTGTGCCTTACTAAGCTCCATGTCTGCCATTAGTTGGATTTTTTTTTCGGTTTTTCATTTTGGAATAACTATGGGTATGAATGTATGATACGTCATCGGGAGTTACTAAAATATCAACGGTTAGTTGTGGGTTTATTGGTTCCCGCGAACTAATTAAAGCGTATCTGAAAAGTTTTGGTCAAGTTGCATAGTTAAAAACAAAATTAGAACACGGTTGGTCCCTGAAATTGAATGTAGGGTTAGATATTAACAATACCCTAGTTGCAAATGTGGTTGGACTATATTGCCCTTGGAAAATGAACCAAAACTGAGCGTTGACCTCACAATTTCTGGTCAAGGGACGCATTCGGCCTCAAAATCCATACTTTTGGACGCCAGGCGACGATTTTTAAAAGTTAAGGGCCATGACGATGTTTTGTGGAAAGTTCAGGGACCAACGATGTATTTTACTCTAGTTAAAGGTATAAAGTGTAAGAGTTAAGGGGTGAAAGTATATATTTGTATAAGAGAATCGAATTTTTTTTTGATGATATATAGGTTTTAACTCTTAACCTCGTCCTTATTTGTCACACATCTCACCATTGAGCTAAACAACTTATTGCATTTTTGTTGCTCAAAACCAATGAGCATTTTTGTTGCTCAAAACCAATGAGCTTACTTATTTACTCAAATGACAACATATATACATATTTAGATTATATAAGATGTATTTTAGCAAAACTTTACTGTTCATAGCTCATTTTAACATGATTATAAATGTATATTATCCTTATACTAATATTGATGTTAATTAGTAATGTAGTTACTTAGATCCTTACCATTTCCGATATCACTATAAGAATTAATATTGACATAAATATTGTATTTAGTTTAGCCATTTCACATAATCACATTTGTTATGTAAACATTATAATTGCGACAAAGTTGAATGATAAAGATGAAAGGAATTTAACCCGATTTCATGGTATCAGAGTATGTTAGTCGACAGAATTATATATTATCTTTGAGTTCTTCGAAGTACTTCCATTCATATAATAAAGCAAAACGTCACAATATATCTTTAACTAAAACGAGTAATTTGTAAAAGATAATTAAATTAAAAAGCGGTAAACTATTCAACCCCCCTTCTAGTTTTCCACACTCTTCTTTGGCAAATCTGCATAAATCTTCAAACATCTCATCAGACATTTCATCACTTTCTAACCAACTACAATCATATTGTGCCTTCACATACTCTACCATCTGATCCGTCACTTGTGCCTTATTAAGCTCCATGTCTGCCATTAGTTGGATTTTTTTTTCGGTTTTTCTTTTTGGAATAACTATGGGTATGAATGTATGATACATCATCGGGAGTTACTAAAATATCAACGGTTAGTTGTGGGTTTATTGGTTCCCGCGAACTAATTAAAGCGTATCTGAAAAGTTTTGGTCAAGTTGCATAGTTAAAAACAAAATTAGAACACGGTTGGTCCCTGAAATTGAATGTAGGGTTAGATATTAACCATACCCTAGTTGCAAATGTGGTTGGACTATATTGCCCTTGGAAAATGAACCAAAACTGAGCGTTGACCTCACCATTTCTGGTCAAGGGACGCATTCGGCCTCAAAATCCATACTTTTGGACGCCAGGCGACGATTTTTAAAAGTTAAGAGCCATGACGATGTTTTGTGGAAAGTTCAGGGACCAACGATGTATTTTACTCTAGTTAAAGGTATAAAGTGTAAGAGTTAAGGGGTGAAAGTATATATTTGTATAAGAGAATCGAATTTTTTTTATGATATATAGGTTTTAACTCTTAACCTCGTCCTTATTTGTCACACATCTCACCATTGAGCTAAACAACTTATTGCATTTTTGTTGCTCAAAACCAATGAGCTTACTTATTTACTCAAATAACAACATATATACATATTTAGATTATATAAGATGTATTTTAGCAAGACTTTACTGTTCATAGCTCATTTTAACATGATTATAAATGTATATTATCCTTATACTAATATTGATGTTAATTAGTAATGTAGTTACTTAGATCCTTACCATTTCCGATATCACTATAAGAATTAATATTGACATAAATATTGTATTTTGTTTAGCCATTTCACAAAATCACATTTGTTATGTAAACATTATAATTGCGACAAAATTGAATGATAAGGATGAAAGGAATTTAACCCGATTTCATGGTATCAGAGTATGTTAGTCGACACTAGTATCACCATCTCACTATGACTAGCCACCACTTCCTCTAGTCTAGTTGAACCTTTGCACATCTCTCTCATTTAGTTTAGTATTAGCATCTTTTTCAAACCATATTTGTATGCCACCTTGTGTGGCCAACCACTTCCCACGAGGGGAGGAAAGTCAATAGCGACTCCTTTAATTTTTTATCTCTTATGGATTTCCTAATCTCTTACAATTAGAAAAACAATGACATATGTTATTGTTTTGCCAATCATTTTTAAATCGTTAATGAATTAAGAGCTGCCACCAACACCATTTGTTTCAAGCTGATTATATGAAACAAAGTTAAAAATGGCCAAGATGATTATATGAAACAAAGTTAAAAATGAGAATCACTCTGTTCTCAAAAGTCTGCTGCCACTTGCTTGTTGGTTCGCAACTGAAATATGAAATTATGGACGGTAAACCAAGTTCAAGGATTGAATTCAAATACTCAATGTCATTGGCATTCATATTTGCTTGTATGGCATTGCCCTATGCACATTAAGACATCATAAGACAAATATTACTAGTTCACATGGCTGTTGCATATTAAAATTCGTCGAATGTACTTCTCCATCAAGCAATATACAACAATAGGCAATCGGCCCTAGCTTGGGAACGTTTCGGGCTATCCATTTGCGGTACACTTTGGCTTCTAAGATTCTGTTTCAGTCCTCATGATTAAGATGTCCGATACTATTCTGTGCCATTCTAATGACAACACTAAGTAGAGAAAACTTAGTACAAAACAACAACATTGGCAATAAAGAGCATTAACAATAGCATGACAAAAATTTATCAATCAAGTAATGCATTTAATAAGAAAACTATTCGCAACTCTCACTCTCAACAGATAATGCATCATCATATCAAGTAATGCATAGAAATACCAATAATGCATCATCATATCAGTTTAAACACCCTATCACATCAGTTCAATAACAGAGTAAATAAAAACCTAATTTCAAAGAATCCTGTGTGGTTTAAATTTTTGTTAAGAGATTTTTATAAACCGTATTTTTCCTAGTATTCGGCAGCTTTATTTATTTTCCTGTTAGAAAACTAATTTTAGTCCCTCAAGAGATTTTGTCGTGCATAAGGTCGACGATGATACGCTGCAAAACATTGATTTCCAAAACAAACATTAGACCAACAAACATGAAGCAAACACGTAAGGAGATTAAAATAACCAAAACCCCAAAAAAGAGTATAAACCTAAATCGTGAAACAATCATGCATCTAACTTTTGCCTCACAAAACATCCAAAAACTAAACATGGACTTCTGTAATCATCATATATTTATACAAAGCTGCAAAACATTGATTTGTAAAACAAACATCAGACAAAGAAACGTGAGCCTAATAAGTAAGGAGATTAAAATAACCAAAATCCCAAAAAGGAGTATAAACCCAAATTCTGAAACAATCATGCACTTAACATTTGCATTAGAAAACATCCAACTAGACATTCAATAACTACATGGACAATCTGTGACAACAACTAGCTATGGTTAAAACAAAGCACATTGACACCAATAATAATATCATGGACCACAGATTTAGCGAAATGGTTCAATAATAAGTTCCAGTTTATCTAACCTCCAATTACATAAACATGGCACAGTTAATGCATCAACACAATAAAAGATGCAAGAAACAAAACATGAAACACTGGAAGTAAACTTACTCAATTTTCGTTTCTGTAAAGCTTAATTACGTGAACATAACACACCTAATGCACTAACAAACTAAAAAGTTCCAACAAACAAAGTATCAAAACAGTTGAAGTAAATTACATACTTACACCTTCCAAACCACATACTCAATTCAACTTCTCTAACCCCTTATTGCAAACAGAACATCATGTACATAACATGGTTACACTTACACCTTCCAAACTACACCTGCATTGAAGAAGCATATAAAAAAGTTGTTTAAACATACCTGCAACAAAAAACTACTCCAAAGAAAGCTTCAAAATTCTTCTCATCAATGGCAGAATTAGTTCAAAAAATAAATAAATAAAAAATAAAAATAAAAAATAAAAAAATCAATGGTAGAATGAAGATTGCATGGGAAGATAGATAATGGATTACTTTTGGAAAGCCTCACCAAACCTTCTATGTGTATTATATATTGCTAATCATATTGATAATTAAAAACAGGTGTTAAGCATGCAGCTAAATTAAAAAGTTAAGTGGCAACTTAGTGGAAAACCTATCAACAAACATAGTTGTATCAGCTCAAGTTTATTTTTTAATCCATCTTAGCCGACGACTCGGCTTGGCTCGACTCGTTGTGTGAACAGTGCCGGCTCGAGCCACGGCTCCATAGTACACTCGAGCTATCTTCCTTCCTGCAACCGACAGGTTCACAACAGTGCCGGCTACCAAATTCCACATCAACAAATGTACGACATGTTCACAACAGTGCCGGCTAGCAAATTCCACATCAACAAATGTTATACATAGTATATAATATAATGAACAAAGATTGATTATAAATTCAGCAAATTCGATATAAGCTTTAGACACATTAGCATTGTAGTGGGAGCACCACATTGTAAATAGAAGAATAGTATAGATGAAGAAAGGAGTATAATATAATACAATAATCATATAAAAGAATTTTTATACTTATTATACAGTAATATAATAATCAATCATCTCTTCTTCTTTCTCTCCATTTCACATTCTTCATTCTTTGCTTCTTCCTTTAAATTCACGAGATCCTCATCTTTTCTTTTTTCTTTTCTTTTTATTTCCCCAATTTGTTCTTTCTTATTGTTGTACTATCTTATATACCTTTAACCAAACTCATTACTGCTAAAACCAAAAAAAAACACAACCCTTTATTTAAAAACATAAAAAGCTTCAATCTTTACCACCTTTCTTCAAAATGTCGCCTTCCGGTACACCGGAATCCGACCTAGGGTTTCATAAACCCTCATTTTCCGATCATCTCCGTCACTCACTTTTAGACAACGGCGATGACACCAATAAGCCAGATTTTCGAGAACTTGATCTGGGTCAGTCTCCAAATTTGAAAAAAATCCCGGTTCGGGTCATGGGTCGGGGCTCCGGCTCACCCATTTCGCCTTTAAGAGCTCAACCAGCTGCCAGCAGCGGGTCCAGCTCATCCGGGTCGGTTTCGGGTCAAACCGGGAACAGGGCTCAAGTACATTCCGGGTCGGGTCGGGTCCAGAACAACCATTCCCGTGAAATGTCGGTTGATAGTCCTGCCACGTCATCACCGGTGAATGTACTTCCGGCCGGAAACATATGTGGCTCCGGTCGAGTACTGAGAACCGGGATGATGGTGAACCGGAGTAGTAAACCGGATGTGTTAAGTTTAGGTAGTGGTAACTATGGACATGGGAGTATAATGAGTGTGAATAATTCAAAGTCAAAGAAGTTGACTTTATCAGATGGGCAAGATTTAAATAAGTTGGGAAATGAAGAGTATAAAAAGGGTCATTTTTTAGAGGCAATAAGTTATTATGATAAAGCTATTGCGATATCGCCTGTGACTGCTGCTTACCATTGTAACCGTGCAGCTGCATTGATTTGTATGAAAAGATTGAGTGAAGCAGTTAAAGGATGTGAAGAAGCTATTAGATTGGATTCTTGTTATGTAAGAGCTCATCATCGTTTAGGTTCTATTCTTATTAGGTGAGTAAGTAAGTTCAAGATCGTAAAGTTTCGATTTTGTTACATTTTAAGTAATTTGAAATTTTTTAGTTAGATTTTTTGTGTTTTTGGTTGTTTAATTATTCGAGTTCTTGAGTTTTAGATTAAGTGAGTATGATTAATGTAAGCAATGACAGTTTAGGACAGGTTGAAAGTGCAAGGAAGCACCTTTATTTTCCAGGGTACCAACCGGACCCGAAAGAGGTTCAAAAGTTGCAAGTAGTTGAGAAGCGCTTAAGTAAGTGTACCGACTCTAGGAGGGTCCGTGACTGGAGTGGTGTCTTAAGGGAAAGTGAAGCTGCTATCTTGTCTGGAGCAGATGCTTGTCCACAGGTATAACTAAATTAAATTTGAAATGAAATATAGTAGTTGACCATTAGTGTTATTGTGTTAAAACTGAATGTGTTGATATCAAACTTTTAGCTATTTGCCTGCAAAGCTGAAGCACTATTGAAGCTCCATAAATTAGATGATGCAGATTTGATCCTTTTGAATGTACCTAAATTCGAGGCATCAAGTAGCCCTTCCTGCTCCCAAGTGAAGTTTTTTGGGATGCTTTCTGAGGCATACCTTTTGTTCGTTCGTGCTCAGATTGACATGACATTGGGAAGGTGAGTTTGTGGGTCTTTACATTAAAATTTTAAAATTCTAATGTTTAAACGTTTCCACGTGTGGGAAAAGTTAAAAATGAGATTTTTATATTGCCTTTTTTAGGTTTGAGAACGCAGTTGCATCTGTTGAGAAATCAGGACAGATTGATCCAAGAAACGTTGAGGTTGCGGTTTTGCTTCAGAATGTAAGATCGTTAACTAGAGCCCGCACTCGTGGCAATGATTTGTTTAAATCAGAAAGATTTACAGAGGCTTGCTCAGCTTATGGTGAAGGGCTCAGGTTTGATCCCTCAAATCCAATTATATATTGTAATCGGGCAGCTTGTTGGTTTAAGCTCGGGCAGTTCGAAAGATCTCTGGATGATTGTAATCAAGCGCTTCTTTTTCATCCAAATTATACAAAAGCACTTCTTCGCAGAGCCACAACATATAGTAAGGTACACACCAGCACTCTGTTTTACTCTTTATATTAGAAAAACCAGATCTTTATTGCATTTAGACCTTTTAACTGAAATGGTATTTTTTCGAATTACAGCTCGAAAGGTGGGCTGAATCAGTGAAAGATTATGAAGTTTTGAGACGAGAACTTCCAGATAATAACGATATAGCTGAATCTTTATTCCATGCCCAAGTGGCATTGAAGAAATCGCTTGGGGAAGCAGTGTATAATATGAAATTTGGTGGTGAAGTTGAAACTATTACGGGTCTTGAGCAGTTCAAAGCTGCAGTTGCTTCGACTGGTTTGTTCTTTATTATACACAATAAAATCTTCTTGCTAAAGTTTAGAACATTTGTGAATATTCTTGCTAAAGTTTTGAACATTTGTGAATACATATATGTATTGAATGCAGGAGCTTCTGTTGTTCTGTTCAAAAGAATGTCTGATCTTCAATGCAAGCAGATATCTTCCTTCCTTGACACATTATGCACCCGACATCCGTCTATAAACTTTCTAGTGGTATGAACGAAAACCGTCTTTTAATGTTTAGTGTGCCATTTATAAAAACAAATAAAATAATAATCAGTTATGATTTTTATAATGGTAAGCATGCACACGCGCACACACATGTGGGAATTATATGCACATGTAGAAATGTGATTCTTGCATTTTTTTGTGGAAACAAAAATAAGGGATACGTCCATTTGTTCAATGATTCTTTTCTATAATGTAAAGGTCGACACTGAAGAGAGCCCGGCAGTTGCAAATGTTGAGAATGTTAAGACAGTACCAACAATCAAAATTTACAAAAAGGGCAACCAAATGAAGGAAATGCTATGCCCATGTCGAGAAGTATTGGAGTCTTCTGTCCGCCACTACATCTACTAAAGGAAACAAATAATTATCGGTTGCAGCTGCTAAGTTTTGTACGCCCATATTATATAGCCCGCCTTCCTATCGAGGGCAGAAAAAACACAATAATTTCATCATTAAGAGCCAATACTTCAAAGCCATTGCTAGTGGGAATCAGAGAGGGTTAGATTAGTATTTTACCATAACCTTTGTAGTTTTTAAAGCTTAAAATTTCCATTCATTTACCCCCACTCCACTTCACCACTATAGCTCTTAAAGATATTTAGTAGCCATTTATACCACTACTCATTCTTTTCTCATCAACATTTTAGCTTTTTTTGAATTCCCATTTCACCCTTTGATCATAAGCCTACCCTCCCCTTATCTTTGGTGTCTTCTTCTCATTTGAGATATACCATGTACCAATGTAATTACAAGTGGGCCCCGTTGGTTTGTTCTAGATATGGAGTAGCCCTTTGTGTGTATATTTTGTGAAGATGAAGATCTATACAAAGAGTAAAAGCAGGAAGTTTGGAGGAAGAAATTGGTTGGATAGGCCTTGGATTGTACACTTGTACTTGTATTAGTTATATACTTAAAGGGTTCTTTTAGCTAAACTATTACATTAATAAAATTCTTATCTTTTGTCATGTGATGGTTTTTGTGTATATGATGCTTTGATGTTTGTAATAAGGGTAAAATGGTAAGGAATTTGCTTATTATAGTCATTAATTTATTTTCAATGTTACTCTAATATCTAGTTATCCATTAGACCACTCCATAGTAATATAGGTAAATGGTGAGAAAGACGTTAACCACTAGTTAGATAAACATAGTGAGAAAAGATGATGAGGTAGCGCTATCGTGAAACTGATGATGATTGTTAGGCTACTCACACTCACAGTAAGGGGATTCAATCTTTCTATTTTTCTCTGCCACGTCAGCTCTCTCTCTCCAGCGACCTGCATGTGATTGAGTACCCCAGTCAGGGGGACAAAGGTTTTTTTTCTTTTTTTTAAGCATTTTTACAAATAATATCTTAAATTTAAAAAAAAAAATAAAATAAAAATAAAATAAAAGAAGTTAATTAAACGTCACATGCTCACAGCCCAAAAGACTACCAATTAAAAAAAAAAAGAAGATATAATCATCATCTTCTCTTCTTCGACCCATTTAAACACACACTAAATACACTACACAATCATCTTCTATTCTTCTTCGACCATTTTTTTAAAAAATAAGAAAAAAAAAATATACACACAAAAGATTGAACGATTGTCGATCGGCTCCACGACTCATTTGGGTTTTTTTCGTCCTGCGATCGAATCACCACAGAAGGGCGACCAAATGTGATTCGATCGAGTTTGTCGATCGTGGGTACCTTCTGTGAGTAGCCTTATCACCATGTCCGGTCTTATTCATGTTATCGTGAAACTACAATTTTAATCTTTTTCAGCAACAGTACCAGCAATAGCACTAGCAACATCAACATTTATTTTTGGCTATCTCACTCTCTTCCTGAGTTTTTATTTGGAGAGAAAAGAAGAGAAGCGGAAAGGAAATGACAAAATATTTATGTTCCCAAGTTTTTCTTTGGAGAGAAAAGAAGAGAAGGGGGAAGGAAATTATGCCAAATTTCCCCTCCAAATTTTCTTCCTAAATTAGGATGATTTGGAGAGAAGATGCTTTTTGTGCATAATTTGATTAAATCTCTATTCTTTTCTTTCTAACTTGAGAACACAAAATAAAAAACCAATATTTTTTTCCTCTTTTTTTTTTCTCTCGTTTTTACCTTCTTCATTTCTCTTCCTTCCATTTTACATACGAACAATGTGTGCAAATAGTCAAGGGTGAAAAGATAAACGGATTGTGGTAAAATTGAGGGGATTTTGAGAGTGTGGATAAAAGTCAAACAAATTGGGTATATTGACCAGGAGGTTTATCTTGAAAAAGTAAAACATGTGAAGGGCACTAAAAAGAATAAGGTTGTGAAAGACATGTGAATGCAATGAATGGGCAAAACCACTTGAACAAAACCATGGCCTCCACCATTTACAGTTTACACTTTACACCATCCATTAAATACTGCCTTTTTATTTCAAGATTCTTGATGGGTGTTGGTCCCCATTTTCATGTGTTTGGTTTTTACATTTCTAGGATTCTCATGCATTTAATTATTGTTTCAAAATATAACTAATTTCTAAACACCGGGTGTGTTTGATAGAGAGAATTTCAGAGAATAGAAATGAAGTAGAGAATAGAAATCAGTAGAGAATTTTGTTCAATTATAATGTTTGGTAACAACAGAGACTTGACCCGGGAAATAGAAAAAAAATATATTTTTTGATTAAAATTTTTTTTTTTCTAAATAACAATTCTAAAAAAAATATTTAAAAAAAATATTTTTTTTTAAATTATATTTTTTTAAAATTATTTTTTTTTTAAATTTATTTTTTATAAAAATTATTTAAACAAATTTATTTTTTCTAAACAACAATTCTAAAAAATATATATTTTAAAAAAAATTAAATTATATTTTTTTTAACATTTTTTTAAAATTTTTTTTTTTTTTAAATTTATGTTTTATAAAAATTATTTTATAAAAAATTTATTTTTTTAAATCATTTTTTATAAAAAATTATGTTTTAAAAAAACATTTAAAAAAAAACTTATTTTGAAAAAAAAGATATTAAAAAAAAACTTAATATTTAAAAAAATTATTTTTTAAAGCTAAATTCTCTCCATTTCCACAACAATAGGGGAGGAAATCAAAGTTAACAAAATACAAAGAGGTGAACTCCTTGAGAATTCGAAATTCTCCACCCATTTGATTTCTCAACCTACTAAACATGGGAAATCAGCTCATTTCCATTTCTTTGCCTCTATTTCTCTGTACCAAACACACCCTTAGAGCAAGCACATCAGTAACACAAGTTACAACTTAACTCAGCGCCACGTCAGCGTCACATCAGCTTTAACACTTTAACCTTAACTCACAAAAAAAACACCCACAACAATAACTCAACCTTAACTCACTTTAACTCAACTTTTCATATATTTTCAATTTCAACCCTAAACTAAAACTAATACTTCATTTTTTTAAAAACTATAACATTAATTCTTAAAATATATTACATTATGACAAGAAAAAAAAAACAATACATTACGAAATTAAAAATACAATACGAAATAAAAAAAAAATACATTACGAAATAAAAAGACATAAAAAAAAACATTACACCACAACACATTTATTCATTCCGTACGCTTTGGCAACCCGTATTTTTCAATGATACGGTCCTTTTCCATATCACCAGCGTCACGTAGTAAGGATTTTTGCCGGTAGTGTCGACCAACAAAAATTCAAAGTCCCTCGCCCGTATTGCTGAGTATTGGTTTTCAGCGGTTGCTTTGTAAGCCAAGGACGCATCTTCACGTTTAGCCCGATACTCCTCGCGCAAAGCCTCCCCGAATTGGGCCGACGAAACAGATCCTCCGGTACTCATGCCCCCGGTGCTTGCCGTTGTCTCGGACTTTTGTTTCTTCGCAGCATGCTTTTTTCCTATCAGGCGTGGTTGTGCATCGTGACCAAACAACGCCTCGTTTGCTTCGCTTGGGACATCACCGGTTAAATCAACCGTGTCCGGTGCGTCCCATTTCTTATGAGTACGCAAAATACCCCAAGCCTCCTCATTATTAAATGGCTCGTTTTTGTTGTCGTTACGATACATTTCTTTGGCCCGTGTGAGGATATCCATGTCATTTTCTCCACTTTTTTGATCGCGTTCGGCACGTTTGAAACACGCGTTGAACTTTCCGCAATCACGGTTCAATGTTCTCCACTTTGACTGTATCATATCTTTGCCGCGTTTATGATAATTTGTTTTATTGAACTCATTTTGAACCCGCTGCCAAAACGTATCTTTGGCTTGGGAACGACCGACTTGTTCATCCTCACTTGCGGCCACCCAACACGTTGAAAGTAATTTTTCTTCACTTGCTTGCCAACGTTCCACTTTGTTGCCTGCTTCGATTTCGTCATCATCATCGATTGGTTCTTTGTTTTTTTGGACTTTCGTTTAGTACGACCTTTGGTTTTTTTTAGGAGACGTAGGTGTTTCGGGAACTTCGTTAGTTTCCGTTCGGGATTGTTGGGATTGTTGAGTGAATTGGAGATTTTGAAAATTGGTGTTTAAGGTGTTTTGTTGTTGGGATTCTTGCCAATATCTTAAAGTTTGATGTTGTTGGTAAAGTTCTTGGCTCGACATACCGAATAGGTTTGGATTCTCCCAATTCGGATTCGGATTCGGATTTGATGATGAACCCGCGTATGGGTTCCCCCACCCACCGAGGAGGTTCGTAAACAAGTTGGGATCGTTGTTGTTGCCTTGAGACTTTTTTTTTTTTGGATATTAGAAGTTGTAGGATAGAAGATATTGAGTAGTGAAAGTGTGGGAAAATGAAGTGTGGTAAATGGGTATTTATATGGGTTGAAAAAAGGTTATTGAAAAAATGTTTTTCTTCTTTTTTTTTTTTTTTATTTTTTTTTTTTTTTTCTTTTTTTTTTCACCCAACTATCCGTTACGTGACTACGTTCGGGGGGATAAATTGTAAATTGTTTCTAAAAAACTAGCCGTTTGTGTACTTATGAAGGGGTGAAGTGATTTTTTTTTTTTTTTTTTTTTTTTTTTTTTTTTTTAAACAAAAGCAGCAACTTAACGTGAGTTAAGCCACTAACGTGGCACGTTAACGCCATGTTCACGCACGAGGTCCCAATAGTTAACTTGTTCATAACGCGCGTTAAGTCCCCTTTAACGCAAAGGGTGCGTTACCATTAAACATGCTCTTACTGAAAGTGGGACAGTAATTTTATGGTTGGTGTGGTTATATCGATACATTAACCAAAAAAAGTCAAGTGACATAATGTTAATCCTTCTTTGTCTTGTATATACTTTTTCTTCACATAAAGAAAAAAACTCAAAAATAGGCCGAAATAAAACGCGATATACTATAAAACATGATGTTTGATACAAATTATCTTACTTACACCGATACCGAACAGACAATAAACTTGGCATGGATGTATGATGTGTGGCCAACCAATTTGAGTGTTCATTGTGATGTATGAATCTCAAAACACAAAAATTGCTATTATGTCAATGGTCTTTATTGACCACTTATCAAAATATGTCATTCATACAACGTAGATTAGAAAAGCTTTGCTCTTTTTGTCATGTCAAGATTTGGAGTTCAATCTTTTTATCTAAACGGTTATATCTTAAAGTTCTTTGTCTCTTCTCTTTTCAAAGAAGTAGGATGATAATGTTTCTATGAATGCCAAAATTTGATGACTTTTAGGCTCGTCTCTTTCGTTATAGTTCTATGTTGCAAATCACGTTAATCGTTCATAATGTTTTCTTTTTGGCTTATTTACAATCACAACATAACAATGAAGTTGGATATGTATGTATTGCAAAGCGCGATAAAAAAACAATTTGAATTTATCTATACTATATTATAAATCATTTCATACTTTCTTAAAATAGAAGTTTTAAAATATTAGTAAGACACTTACTTATTACGTAATTGTATTGATTTTGCTATAAAATCAATGGCTTGCAGCATACTCATCATAAATAAATGCAAATTTTAATAAATCTACTAACTATATAAAACAAGCTTTTGAAAAGCAATCTCTAACCTCAAAATTGCTCTAAATTCAACACGTGTAATTCCTTTTAATCAACGGCCTGTAATAAGTTTCAACAAAAAAATCAATTAATGCCCGTAATTTTTGGGCGCCATTCACCATTCTCACTGGATGCAAAACCTAACCTAAAATCATAAAACACACACCCACCAAAAATCCTAAAACCAATTCCCTAATTACCAAATCAAAACCCAACATCCATCGGATCAAAATCAAAATCCACAATTAATTTATTTCAATCATATTTCTTAGAGAATCAACAAAGTTTTACATCAAAATCATAAACCCTAACAAATGGTTCGAATCAAAACAATCAAAATGAATATATCTTTTTGGGGCAAAATTAAATTCCGTATCAACCTCATAATTTTATCGATTACCTTCATGTATTTCAAGAACAATATTAGGGTTTTGGATCATTTTGGGGCAAATGATATTTGCAATAAGGTACGATGTTCATATGGTGTTTATTATTCATTATTATTTATTAATTATCTTTTTATTAATTATGTTTTTATCTTCGAACTTTAACCTGCAGAAACTGAACAAATTATCCGAGATGTTATGGATTGCCCTATGTTCATCTTGTGAGGATTATCTATTTGCAGGTACTTTTTTTTAGTTTTGATAGTTTTGATTTTAATAACCATATGAATAATTGCCCTATGTTCATCTTGGGAGGATTATATTACGGATTGCCCTATGGTCATCTTCCGATTTTCTACAGATTCTGAACGAAAATATTACGGATTGCCCTATGGTCATCTTTTTTATTTCCGATTTGCAGTAAGGTACTATTTACTTTTTGATTTAATTTTAATTTTAATAAGCATATGACATTTTTTTGAAAATCAGATCATATATAGCTTCTAAATAGAATGATTTTTTTTCTTCTTTTTTTTTTTTAAAAATTGGGATAATGCAGGAAAGTTTTTAATTTCAATAATAGATCATCATAATGCAAGAAAGTCATATTTTTTTGAAAATTTGCTTATAAAACGCCCCATTAATTGTAAGTAACAAACTTCCTTGATTCTTGGTAAAACTTTAAAATTTTAAATTGTTTCCCTAAATATCATCCATTTTTCAAAGATTAGTTTATGATTTTATTTTTTTGGTTGTTCTACAATTAAATCGACTAAAAAATGGAAGTGATTAATAGATTTTTGTTATGCAAATAGTAAAATTGTATACATGAATCTAATATTGATGATTATGGTTTTAGTAAGCAGTGGATTAGATTTTAGATAAGAATGTTTGTAAAGATAGTTTAATCAAGTTTTGTGTTTCTGTTATTTAGATTTGACAAAAGAATAACTGAGTTTGTTGAAGAAAAATTCCAAACGGATGGTATTCAAGTGAAAGCCGGGTCGACAGTATTCAAGTGAAAGCCGGGTCGACGAAGGTTTGTGCAGGTATATCTTAGCTCCACATGTCAGTAAAAACAAAATTTCAATATGTTTTCATTTCAAATGAGAATGAAATGATTAATTTTCTATGGGATTTTTTTCAAGAAAATCTACAAATTAGCACCCATAAAATTTGATATGGTCAAAGCTGCAAGAAATTGAAATACTTTTTTATATTTATGTTTTCAATGGTTATGTTTATCAGTTCGAGAGTATGATTTCTTTTTAGGAAGATGAAGAAGTGTGTAGGTTTGATGGAATTGGAGGAGGTGGGTATTGAGATTAAAATGCTCAAAGGGTTGATGCCGTTAAGGAGCTACAGTGTGGGTTGAAGCTATTCAGAAAGTAACATTGTTTGTTTACAGAAAGAATGACACGAAATATCAATGCGGAATTTAAAAAAATTTGAACCGTAAGTCACAACTTGGAGAACCCAAAAGGTAATTGGTGCTTTCTATTTTTTCCCATTAGGTAGTGATCTTGAAGCTATGTTTTTTATGTTTACTTATTTGGATTGTATTTGATGTGTATATAATGATGATGTACAGGGCTGTGGCACAATACATAAAAGAAAAGTCAACAGCTATGCCTTCTACATCTGAACATGAAGTACAATATCTGTTAGTGCAAATAACATTCTCAAAGGAAAATGTAGAATAGTTTGCTCCTGTTATGTACATGGAGACACTGGTAAGTTTATGAGCTTTCCCGCTACCATTCATGTGATTGAGTAACCTGGTGTTGATCTAATTGTTACTTATATGAATATCGAATGTGTAAAACTAACTTATCAAAACACATTGTTAAAGTAATAGCATAACTTTTTACACAAAACTTGGAAACACTTTGGCTTATGTTTGATTGAGTTGTCTTATTTACCCGTTTCCATTTAGCTAAATTTCAAAAGCTAACATGTGAAAGATATACTACAACAAGAATCGACCCATTTGTAGACATCCAACTTGGGAGGGATTCAGTAAAAGTTTTATAAAATTATTGTTCCCTCTATTGGGAAAAAGCTTTTGGTTTTGAGGAGTCAATCAAGTACAAGAATCTGACAAATGCCAGGGATGAGGGAAAAAGCTTTTGGCCACTTTACTCAATTATAAGTCAATTTGGGATGATGCATGACTTTTGAAATGAACTTCTACTATAATATAGGTGACCAACAGATCTAAGGAAGGATAAAATAAAAACTAACGAAGTTTTCTACCGAGATTGTATATCAATTTCCAATTTCACTCATTTGTTAAATTCTTATATGAATGATTTCTGCTTTTCTACATGAATCTAACATTATACTATTACAACAATAGTCTATATTTTATTTAATTTTTTTTGGTGAATGTCATTGTATGCATTAAAAATACAGGTAGGATGATTATCGAACACACTTGGCCTGCTCCCTTTACAACTAATTTTTTTACGTAACCCATTACCCGTTTCACTCTTTCGAGATATACCATAGACCAAATCAATCTATCTGCATATGAAATTTGTGAAAATTATCATCTATAACTTTGAGCTTAATTATTATTTGGGCTTCAAAATCTTATGGAAAAGAAGCATCGGAGGAAGCAGAGAAAGTAAAAAAAAAAAAAAAAAAAAAAAATAAATAAAAAAATAAAAAAAATAGAGGAAGAGGAGGCTTACTTGACACATTGTCATTACATTTATTTCTCTAAAATTATAGATTTGTGTAATTATTAATGTCAACTATAAAATGTGCAGGAAGCACAAAGGGCAAGAGAGGAAGGTGAAAATAGGAAAAGCAAACGAGGTTACTAATCTACTATCTTTGTTGTACAATCTCATAAAATAAGATGCTTATAGTGCTTTTCTTTGTTGCTATTACATGTCATTCATGGATGGGGGAAATATAAGGATTGGGCTGAATGTATCATCTAACTATGCTCGAGAAAGTTAATCCACAATGAATCCATGCTGACCATTGAGCAACTCTTTCATACTAAATGCAGATTGATCTGTTGATTTAAATCTCAGTAAAAGAGTTAGGTATGTAATTTTCAATTATAATCCTGGTGCAACTTATTTTAATAAGTGATATATTTAACTTCACTAATTTTTTTACAGTTACTTTTACGCAATCATATATATAGTTGTTTAAACATTTTGAACTTTTAGAGAGGGTTTTATTCATTTGGTTATTAATAAATAATTCTATCTGATGTAGAGGTTAATTCACTATTTAGAACATAAGCTAGGTTATGTCGCTTGAGTAATTAATTATATACTGTAATTTGTTAAAGATATACAATAGACAAGTTTTATCATGAAGTTGGAGATAATTTGCTAATTTTACATTTACCTTAAAATGTTAGTTTTCAAATCTGCTCAATGCATATTTTGAAAGCCGAAAAGAGTGTTTGGATCAGGAAAAGTGCTTATTTGTATCATCTTTATTGTTTAGTTAACATCATATCTAAACAGAAGCTTCTCTTAATATATTTTTGCATGAGTTATCTCAGTTGCAATGCCGCCATCAAAACACTACAGTCTGTACCAAACAGCCCTGCTGCCACTCTAAACTCGGTACCAAACAGTCCTTGCTGCAACACTAAACTCAATACCAAACAGTCCTTGCTACAGCACTAAACTTAGTACCAAGAAGGTCCACTTGAGAAGAAATTAAAAAATGACTTGCTTATGGAGAATGAGAAGGTTCAAAAGGTAATCGACTTGCATACTTGCTATACTCATAAGAACTCATTATCTTAGTGGTTTTTAGTTGCATGTCCTCAAAGTAACTGGATTCAAATAAGGCTCATTTGCATACAATAACAATGTGGCTTTTCATTTGTCGATTTTTAATCATACTATTGTTGTACATGTCGTTGAGCAACTAATTAGAAGATTGTCTTATAGGGTGTTTGAGATTGCTTATTTTTAGGTTGTGTGTATGGCTTAGTAGCAAGTGTGCATTTCATTTTATAAATGAATGCATTTTTGGAGTGTTTGCATTGGCAAGTGCTTCTTGCTTTATTTGCTCAAATTTTGAGGAAATAGGCACAAGGGGAGGTGCTTATTTCACTCAAGTGTAATCAGATAAGCAAAGGTTTGGTACCAAATTTGCTTTAGGTCTTGAATTAGTTTGGAGTTATATATGTTGTCATTATTCACTAGGTAACAGTTTGTCCATGTCAGCTAATGATTATAAATCAATCAATTTGTGCAGGCACTAATGTGTTGTTTATTGGAGGTTTTAATTTTTGGTGATAACGTACTGATGAGTGCTCAAACACTCATCATTTTTGGTAAAATCTGAACTGCAAAACATACAAAAACACTCAGAAATGCATCAAAATACTAAAAATATTTCAAAATTGTGTTTTATATGTTTTAGATGCAAAATGAGTAAAAACAGACGAAAAACGAACAAAGTTTGCATAATTGGCAGTTTCAGTCCCCCAACTTTCAAAACTTGTCAAAATTAGTCCCTGAAAATTTATTTTGGAAGGTAAGTCAACCCAAGTCCTTTAAAAGTCAAATATTATCAAAAATGGTCCTTGGGTGAAAAAGTTTGAGGAAATTACAATTTTGGTCCCTGGATTTTGAAACTTGGCAGTTTTGGCCCCTGGATGTGTAACATGGAAAAGTAACATTTATGGTCCTTACATTATGGGAACTTGGCAAGAAATATCCTTGGAATAAGTTTGGAAAAGCGGCAAAACCCACCCTCAACTTTTCAGCTTTTTACATTTATGGTCCTTGGGCTTATTTGGTTACTAATAACTAATGGACCCTTGTTTTATACTTAACCAACCCAATCTAAACATAAACCCAAAATCCAACCCATTATATAAATCCCATTACCCAAACCCACTGGCCCAATACCCCCCTCAGCCCAAAACACCCTTAATAATAAAATCACCCCCGTTAGTTATTAACCCCGGTCAAACCTTTTGACTTCTCTTTTCCCCCCCAACCACTTGCCTGCTAATCCCCTGCAACACCATCCTTCCACCTCACCTTCACCTCAACTTCACCATACTATGTTCCCTCAACCTCTACTACAAGCCAAACTCCATTTAATGCTCCCTAATCCCCTCCAAGTTACCATAACAGTTGGTGTGGACTTTTGGCGCCAAAAAGAAGATTGGAAGGTCAAGATCAATTCAGACTAAAATCAATGGCTCAAATGTGTTGGGATAGTCTTCAAAGACTACAAGGAACAAGAAAAGTCATATATATATCAAAAGGGAAGCATAAGAAAGGAGGTACGTAGGAGTAGTGGAGAGTAGTTTGTAGTCTTAGTATAATTTTACCATTCCAGTTAATCTTTTAGCTTTTAACTTTTGTAATCAGTAATTTTGTTGTATTTTAAACCTTTTACAAGCTTTAATTCTAGTCCTTCAGTTTTCATTTCAGTCAATGCCATTTTCATGAGAAATTTTCAATATTTACTTAATGTTGTTAAAAGTTGATAATTACTGGTCTCAAAGCTCACTTAAGCTTATTGTGAAGCTTTTGTAAGCTCACCTCAGTGTCTCAATTAGTTTCTCTTTGAAAGTAAGAAATTACCAATAATACATAAAAAATAGTTATAAATAAAAAAAAGGGCAGTGTTCAAGAAAAGATAAAGATGGAGCCATGAATATTTTGGATTATTTTGGGTGTGAGCACTCCATGGGGAGTGTAGGTAGTGTTACTTGATCCTGGATCCATAATCTTGGCTTGAATAGAGTTGTAAGCCTCAATCTCATCCTTTTTACATATGTACTGTAGAAGTGCTTATGCACTGATAATCTCTCTTTTTTATGCTTATGTGATGTAACTCAGTTCAATTAAGGCTTAATATTGAATGCTTGTTCTTTGAAATCATTTGTAGCTAAGTACCTCATTTCTACTGCCATAACTAGCTTAATATTGATTCATGTTTGTTCTGTTGTTATCAGTAGTATAATTGTGCTTAAAATAACCTTTTACATCATAATAAGTCACAAAAACTCAATCTTATGGTTTTAAATTGTACTTAGCTTTGAAAATCTCAAATTGGCCATCTTAAAGGGGTGTTTGGATTTATGGATTTATCTGTGGTAAGGGATGTTTGTGGGGTTGTTCTTGTTTGATGTACTTCACAAAAGTACTCAACATCTCAGTTAGACCAGTAAATTCAGTGGGTATTTGATCAAAAGTCAAAATAACCTTTAATCCCTTATAAGTTGTTCACTGTGGGATTTTTAAGTTCCTTAACCATCAAATATCAGCTTAATAGATGTTAGCCTAGCTTAATTCAGTCTTACCATAACTTAATATTACATGTTCAATTAGTAAAGTAGGATTAAACTTCCTATTGGTCAAAGTTTCATGTTCTTTTAAAAAGTCAATTTCGTAGTTGGTAATTTTTGAATAAACTTGAGAATTTTTTGTAGGATTTAATATTAGTTGTCATAACTTGTGCTTATAGGATATTCATATTTTGCTGCTCATCTTCTTTATAGTATTTTTAGTTATTTTTATTTAGCTTATTATACTGCTTATTTTCATGCTTATTTTGGCCCAATTTTGCCCTGCACCAGGGTACACATCTGTTTGAGCCTTTTTCATAAGCTCTTTTTAAGTTCACTAGTGAAGCTTGGGTTGAAATTTTTGGGTGTTTTGTAAACCCCACCATGCCATCTTTTAATGCTTATGCTCAGTTTTCATTTCCTAGCTTACTAATCAGCTTAATCTTATCCTCTAATGATCCTCAGTTAGCCTATCCACACTGAGTCATCAGTGTGGAAAAGCCAACTCCACAAGCTCTTGTAGAGCTTGTTTGTGGTCATAAGCCTGTGATTATTGGTTCTTAGGGAAGCTCTCCTAGCTGACTATTCAGTTCCAAGATCATTTTGAGCTTGGGTGCCCTTGCCCCTAGCTTAATCTAGCTTAAAAGTTAGCTGCAGATCTGCTCATTTGGCAGTGAAATTTAGCTTTGCTTATTTGTCTATGTAGCTTATTCCAGTCCCTTTTACTTATCATTTTAGCTTCTCCTTAGTACATCTGACTTGTATGTAGCTTAATCTCCTTTTTGCACCAGCTTAATAGCTTATTGTGAGCTTGTTTGAGCTTGAAATCCATCAAAAGCTTAAAGAGCTCATCTGTTGAGCTAATAAGCTCCTGCAGAGCTTAATTTTTAGATTTCAAAAAGTTTTCCTTCACAAAGTTGTTTAATATTAGTGATATAACAGGTTTGTAAAGTAAAAATCAGAAAAGAAAAATAAAAACACAAAATGGACACTGGTGGGACTTGAACCCTGGACCTGTTGGTTCTTATAGGCAAAACTCAAACCACACCCGTGCACCATCTCCCCTAGTGATAACTTAGTGTTTTACTTCCCCCTAGTTTTATTTATACCAGTCCTTTTTCCTTTTAAGCTTATTTGCTTTTTAGCTTATTTTTACAGCTTATTAATAACTATTTTGCAACTTTTATATTTTTCCTAGCTTTAGTATATCACTAAGTATTTTTAGAAAAAGTTTTAGAATTTTTACTTTTCATTTACTATTTATTATAATTTAAATTAGTTTAATTAGTATTTAAATAGTTTTTAATTAATAATAATTAATATAATAGTGTAAAAAAATATTTTCCTTTTTCCAAAAATTTTCTTTTGTCATTAGATTCCAAAAATATAATTTTCATATCCGTAGGCTTTTTATTTCTTTAAAATCGCGTTTTATTTTGTACGTTACGTAGATTTTAATTTAACTTTCGCGTTTTTTTAGATTTCAAGCATTTTAGGTTAATTTGGCTTCACGTTATTGTTAATATATCTTATTTAAGTTATTTTCATTTTTATTTCCTTAGTGTAATCAATTCAAACCCTTTACTGTCCAAATTCACCCGATCACAAACACGTTTTCGATACAATTCACACCTCACTGGGGAATAAACGACCCGGGAATATTCTATACTCCTTGGACACTTGCATTGAGCCCTTAGATAGTTTGACTTTAGTCGACCAATTCCTTGGTTGACTTTTGTTGACCGTTTCAGGGCCAATCACGTACCAAAGGATATAGCCACTATGGCAATCGAAGCTAACAGAGCATAACTGGAACATGAAATTAGTAGATTCATAATTTTGACTTTTATCAACTTCTGTTTGAATAGATATTGGTACAGATCTGGTAGTTTCTAATACAAGATAAGATGGTTTGTGTTGCCTCACATCTTCAATTTTATACTAAATGATGTTATATATGTGAATGTTGAAATAATGAGATCAATACGAGATTCTAATCGTTTAGAATAAAGCAATTCGAGGATACTCTAAGCATTTGCATACAATTTATGTTTGTTTGTCCCTTTTAAGATATTAATTATAAATCAGCCCATTTGTGGTGGTAAGGTAAAGAATTCACATTTGCTATCAAATGTAAATATATCCATATCCATATGTAAATTTTATTGCATTTTTACTTGCGTTATTTTCTACTGCAAGTTAATCTGAGTATATAAATATCTTTTTGAACTTTAACCAATTCTCAACCTAAACAAGTGTGTTCATAATGGTGTTGATGCCATCTTTGGCTTAGACCAGTCATTTTTTAGCAATAACAAGTCCATATATTCTCATGATTTAATGTTATGCTGAAGTCATAGTATACAAATTAATGTATCTTTGTTTCATATCCCTTTTTACTAACCCAAACTTTTACTTTCAAACTTCAAAAACTTTGTTGTGTCAAACTAATAAGCTATTGGTTAGAATCTCATAGTGTCATATAGAAAGAAAGGGCTTTTTAGACAATTTAAATTTTTCATGACTGCATGTTCTCATATATTTTTTGTTTCAACATTATATTCGTTTAACGTTATTGTACGAAGCATTTTACTACTACTTTTAACTTTTAAACATTTCTTAAAACTAGCCGCCCATCGGGCGGGCTTGAAGCTAGTATAAGTATATAGCATTAGTTGCAGCACTTTAAAAAACTTTTTTTTAACATGTTTTTAAAAAATTAATTAAAAAAATACAATGTAATTTAATACAAGAAAACAAAGTCTATAATCATAACTACCTATGATTTTTCAACTCTTCTAATAAATGTCATTTTTAAAACACTTTTAAAATGAAAAATACATATTATTATACATATTGTACAAACTAATAAAAAAGACAAAGCTTTATACAAGTTGATGGTACATATGGTTTTAAAACCGGAGCAGACATGATCAACGCGTTCAACTGGTTTAACTGAGAACCAAAGTTGCCATCGATTCGGCTAGCCTTAAAAAAGCCGTCCGAAAACGAACCTGAGAGGACCGTCAGAGCCGATAAAAACGGGTAAACCTGGCTGGACCAAAAACTTTTTCTTTTTATTTTTCTTATATTAATTAGCTCGTCATTGTTATTTTGTTGGTGCCTTAATTTTAATAATACATTACTTGCCGCAACATACGAATACCCTGCTACAAGTTAAAAAAAGCTAGGTAACTAAACATAAGTATTGTTGATAGTCTAAACTTCAAATTTTAGAGTTAAGAAAAGAGTTTGCATTTACATGCTTTTATAAAAACCTTTAGATAATTGAATTGTAAATCGAGTGCAACGCCATTCATTACTTCAACATTAGCATTATTCACAAGACCTAAAAAAAGTTTAAGAGGAGAGTTATATTAAATACTAAAATTTTCTTAAATACTAAGGGACTCATCCCCACCATCCATCTAAAAAGAAATCAATGGTTGAAATTAAAAGAATTTTAATATTTCACCATTTTTTATAATTTAAATATCTCTTAAACCGTTAATCGTTAAGCGAAAATAATTACACCATCTCGACGAGCATTTAATTATCTTTCTATAGACGGGCACTTTGATATACCTTCAAAAAAAAAAAAAAAAATCATTTTTTTCACGTTTTTTTTTCGTAGCCGAAAAAATCATATAATATATCATATATGATATATAATATCATATATGATATATCATATGTGATTTTTTCAGCCACGAAAAAAAACATGAAAAAAACGAAAAAAAAAATTTGTCGAAAATATATCAAAGTGCCTATCTATAGAAAGATAATTAAATGCTCGTCGTAACGGTATATTTTTTTTCGCTTAACGATTAACGGTTTGAAAGATATTAATATTTGAAAAAAAAAAGAATGAAAGTGGGTTTTTTAAATTGTTGGGATTAATCTCATCTATTAGATCAAATAAAGATGGAGGGAAGATGGATGGTGAAGATTAGTCCCTTGGTATGTAAAAAAAGTTTGGTCCTCATATGATCTTAAATCAAAGTTTAAACAATCCATTTTGCGGGGCTTTGGTTTAGATGTTTTAAACTAAGAAATATTGAATTAACTAAATCAAAATCACGTGTAATTAACATGAAATGGTTATATATATGCAAGGACCAAACATGTAACTTTCTAACGAAGTTAGTTAACGGAAGTTAAGAAAATACCCAAATCCGCCAAAAAAAAGTTGAGAACTTTTATATGCAAGAAAAAAAGTTGGATACCTTGATTGTATATGGACCCTAACTTTGATGCCTTTTTGTGCCATTTGCCCTTTAATTAATGTGAATTAAATACATTATTTAACTTAGAGCATCCACTATGTTAAACCTTTATAAAGGATTAAAGGTTTATAGTTTTATTATGACATTAATTAACAAACCTTGAACCTATCTTCACTATGTATAAACCTCATAAAGCTTTATAAAAATTATACAAAATTCAAATGCATTAAATTATGAAGAGGTTTAAAATTCTAGACCTATTCATCATAAACCCATTTATAAACTTATTTTCACTATAGTTTACAAGTTCTTAGACCTATTTATCATTTTATAAACCTTTTCATAAACTACTATAATAGATGCCCTTATAAGGAAAGTTCAAGTTATTTAATAACATCTAACCAGTGCTTAGCATCTATTAAATATACTTTTTATATTATTATAAAAGTTGTAATAAGGTGCTACCAAAAACTTAATTTTCTTTAGTTACATCACCAAGAAAACATAAACAGAATCCGAAAATAAATACGCAACTCCATGTAACACGAGGTGTGCTACACCCACATAAAGTTTACAAAATTTCACCCACTCGCTGACGTGGCAGAGTGCTAATTGGTTGATTTTCTGTGACCCACAGAAAACCAACCAATCAGCACTCTGCCACGTTAGCGAGTGGCTGAAATTTTGTAACCTTAGGTGGATCTAGTATTTTCCATGTAACACCAACCAAAAGCATAACATTTCGCATTCTTAACTTCTAACAAAAGTTTGAAAGGTTAGCATGAACATACTCTATTTAACTAATGAGTTTGTATAACCAATGTTCTCAGTGCATTGGTTTAATGATTAAATAAAGAAAGTTTGCGTTCATTAAATACAAAATCATACGGAGTATTTCATTAAGGTAATTACAATTCGGATATGTTTGGCAAGAACTAGCTGTAAGCCTGTAAGTTGTATGCTATAAGCTGTTAACTGTAAGCTGTAAACTGCAAGACTGTTAATATGAGATACAAGCTATGGGTATGTTTGGCAAAACTAACTGTAAGATGTATGCTATAAGCTGTTAACTGTAAGCTGTAAGCTGTAGACTGCAAAGCTGTTAACATGAGCTACAAGCTGTATCTTTTTTTCAATAAAAGTGTTTAGTAAGTTAGATGTTAAATGTAATTTTAAGATGTAAAATGACCTAAAAGGGCATATTTATAATTCTAAACAAATGTTTGGAGGGTATATTAGTAATTTAAAGTTTTAACAGCTCCAAAAAGTTTTAAAAGCTTCATGAATCAGCTTTTCATTTATGAGCTATTTGTTTGAAATAAAAGCTTGAAGCTAACGTATCCAAACGGAGATACTTATTTTAGAGGAGATTATTTTTGTAACAAAAAGCTAACAGCTCCCCAAAAAGCTCCTGCCAAACGGGCCCTATATCTTTTTTTCAATGAAAGTGTTTGGTAAATTAGCTGTTAAATGTAATTATAAGCTGTTATCAGTAATTTTACATTTTAACGCTATGAATATTTTAAAAGCTTCATGAATCAGCTTTTTATTTTGGAGCTATTTGTTTAAACTAAAAGCTTGAAGTTGATGTACCCAAACAGAGCTACTTGTTTTGGAGGAGATTATTTTTATAACAATAAGCTTACAGCACCAAAAAAGCTGCGTACCAAACAAGCCCTTCATAAAGAAAAACCTACATTTCGTTTCACTCTTGATATCATTGCTTAAGGAGATGATCCACGAGATCAAGTCAAAGGTCTTTATGCGCATCTTTGTCATGTAATTCTTTTTGTTTCCTTCGGTGTGTTTCACATCTCTCGACCTATGTATGTTGCATATGCGCTACTGCCTATTGGACTAACATATTTCTCGTTAAATTTGCTTATTTGAAATTTTTAATCTTTTAGTGTAACGTTATGCAATATGATGCAACAATACATACTTCTAAATATCTTGCTCACCTGGTAAGTACATGTAGATTGCACTATAATCCCCCAATGACCTTGTAAGACAATAAAAGCTCATTCCACACCTTTTCGTCTTGACCCCTTTTAAAGCTGAAATCATGTTGATTACATGACACGGTATGTGATTTGACACAAGTAGCCCAAGTGGTATAAATACGTCAGCTAGGTAATACCCTTTGTCATATGTTTTACCATTCACAGTATATGAAACATGAGGAACGACATCATCAAGGAGGTAGTCAAACAAGCTTGAACGTTAAGGTCGTTATTTGCACCCGTTATACCAAAAAATGCATGACAAATCCACAAATCTTGTAATGCAACAAATTCAAGCATTATTGTCCGGTATTTATGATCCCATTTTGAATTTCCCTTTGTAAGCAGTTGGGCAATTTCCTTCATTCCTAATGCATGCAATATACCGGGAACCCATGATAATTTTCATGTTTTTCATACATACTCAAAATGTCAATAGGAGAGGGTTTTATTAAATACTTCCCCGTGTATATATGTCATACACATTTGGTAAAATTGTCCAAACTATCATGACTATAATGTTCATCGGTTTGTAAATATTCATCAAAAGCATGAAAGACGTGTATTTGATTATAGGACCAATATTCATTTTACCTTTTGCATTGGGTCGTGATCTACAAAATAAAAATGCTCATAATTAGGTTCAACATTATAATTAGACAAAAATACACCATTGGTCCCTAAACTTTCCACAAATCATCACTATGCACCCTAAATTTCTAAAGTCGTAGCCATGCGTCCAAACCTTAGGATTTTGAGTCCGATTGCGTCCCTTGACCCATTTGGGCTAGGTCAACGTACGTTTTTTGTTCTAGTTTCAGGGGCATAATAGTCCAATCACTATTTAACTATGATCTAACCCAAGCTAAACCCGACAGTGCATTTGCAAGGCCCCAATAAATAAATAAATAAATAATCGAAACTATTAGTAAATAAAGTGCATTGCATGGAAGATAATAACAAAACATTAACATAAACTCATAAAGTGACAACACATATCTAACAATTAAACTAAGTGGATGATTCTGGATCATATGCCAGATGTAAAGTGTCGTAGTCTAATGTTTCCAAGATATCCTCATGGTCGACTTCTGAATTGTCATGCTCGATGCCCACTTGTTGAAGATCTTCCCATTTTCTTCTTGTCTGATTAACTTTACGCCTTAACGCCGTAGTCTTTCGTCTTTCTTTCATGCATCGTTTTTCATTTGCTTCCCACTCCGTCCTTTTCTTTACATAAGCCTTTGCTTTTTCTTCAAAATACCAAGCAACGGCTTCTGCAAGCTTTTTATCTTTCCTTTTCTCAACATTATTAGCTAAAGCTGCATTAGATGATTCTGCCATTTTTCAAACTTATTTGTGTTTCTACTTTGTTTCAGATGCTAACCTCATGAATCATAAGGGGTTAATATAGTGTGTGTGAAATGAATGCTAGGAAGTTGGAAGGGTGATTGTTTCAATTTTCAAAAAACCAAACGATAATCCCATACGATCTTGTAGGCGGTGTGAACCACCATCTTCCATTACTTCATCCAACAAACGGAAATCTTCCATTGGTAAATGTGTGAGAAATTTGGGCGGTTGGATGGGTTTATTGGTTAAAGCACAAAAGTTACTAGCGTCTCATGGAAGAGACGTTCAAGGGTTTTATTAATGACTTTGTTTTCACTGTTGGTCCCTCATTTTGTCTATGTTGCCGGTGTGATACTTAAACTCCCGCCAATTATTAAGTTGAGTGTTCACATTTGGTCCCTCAAGTTGATTGTCGGGTTTAGCTTGGGTTAGATCATAGTTAAATAGTGATTGGACTATTATGTCCCTGAAACTAGAACAGAAAACGTGCGTTGACCCAGCCCAAATGGGTCAAGGGACACAATCGGACTCAAAATTCTAAGGTTTGGACGCATGGCGACGATTTTAGAAACTTAGGGTGCATGCCGATGATTTGTGAAAAGTATAGGGACCAATGGTGTATTTTTGTCTTATAATTAGCATAAAGTAAAGAATAAGTAGTAGATGGACCAATGATATCAAGTTTTTCAACTAGAAATTAAAGGAGTTTGGATGGAACTAAATATAGAGAGGGACTCAATTGTCAATTTTCTATACATAAATGATTTTACTAGGAGTCTAGGACTAGGACTAGTGTTGTACTACAAACTAAAAGGGATGTAAGTACTATTTGACAAAACTTTAAGGGGATAAATTAGCATATTTAACAATCTATCAGCTATGAGATGTCGACTGTCGGCACTTCTTTCATGCACTTCCGTCAAAGGTCATGTAGATTGTGTACAAACAAAAAAAGTGAAAAACGTTATTGTGTTTATTTCATGAAAATGTGGACATATAAAATTACATTTGTTGATACTTTACCGCTTTGTATATTTGCCAGGTATTTCTACAAGGATAAAAATGTGTAAGCTAGATGAAATACGTATTTTAAGTCAACAATATTTACATTTTTTATTGCACAAATACATCGTGACATATGGGGGTGATTTTTTTTTTTTTTTTTTTTTTTTTTTTTTTTTTTTTTTTTTTTTTCTTTTTTTTTTTTTTTTTTTTTTTTTTTTTTTTTTTTTTTTTTTTTTTTTTTTTTTTTTTTTTTTTTTTTTTTTTTTTTTTCATGTTTTAATTTTAATTCACATGTTTATTATATTTAAAATAGTCAATATCATGTTACGTCGCATTCGGAAAACTTATTACACCTACAATACCATATATCAATCAATCAATTTTTGTATTTAAATGTTGTGTTGTGAAATCAAAGTATAACCTCTATTGGTTACTTGTTGCACGGGTTAATTATTTGTCATTTTACGACAACTACAATTGAGTGTCTTTCAATTCAACGTGATTCCATACATTCTTATTTAATTGGCTAGCAAATTAGATAAGTGGTCTGTTTCATCAGTAATATTGGTTCATTCATTTTGAAAGGTCGTAATGCTTACATGTTACATTAGTGTTTTGTCAAGTAGAACACGATTACATGCCCTATCCGGCGTCTTAACCAGCTAAGTCGACATTAACCCTTCATTTACTTTTGAGAGCATTTTTTATGTCATTGTCTCCCCATTAGAGTCACCCATCACTACGTCGTGTCTATTACTCTAAAAATAGTGGGATGTATGTTTCTAAGGTTAAACGTCACCATAAGTCGCTCCCACGGACAAGTAATACAAGCGAGCACAGGTTTTTGAGCACAAGACATCCACTTTTTATTTTGTTTTCAAACCTTTCCCTTTTTAGCTTGACACTCCTGAAGTCATGCGGGGACTATAAAACTTATGACGACAATCACAATATAGTTGTGGTTGTACACAGTAATTTTTTGGGGGCAGAAGTGTTTCACCATTGTCAAGTACATAATTATAGTTGTAAATTGGGTTGGTTCAATCGTGTATCAATCAAGCTACACGTATGAGTTAAGGACATGTTAAAACATAGCGTGTCGTACTTTTCCAGTATAAATGCAATAATTGATCGGTCCCCGGAAGAAGCCAAAAGAAATAAAGAAAAAAGCTGATATGACATAGACCTTGAAAAGCACTTGGTTGGCTCTTCCATTACTAAATACTTATAATAAAGGATATATCATATACATTGGGACCAAAAAGTAAGCGAATGGATTAATCACGACACTGAATTTCTTGTAATAAAGGTACAATTGTTATTTCTGTTTGTTGTATGGCCGTTAGGCGCCACTTGCATACAAATGTGTCCACTCCTTTGCTGCAAAGAAACAAAGAGTGTATCAAACCCGAACCCTTATCACTTCAGTTTCTCATTAACAGATTAAAGAACTAACGACTACAATTTACCTGTTTCCACAGCTTCTGTTTCATTTGATTTCCAGTGCTTTGCTATGTTCTCTGACAACGGATCATCAGGGTTTGGAGCACTTAGAAGGGCTTGAATGCTACAAGTCCATAACTCAGCGTTCAACATACATATGCTATATTTCATATTCTCGGTGATATGTAATATAGTTATAAAAATGATTTTACCTCAGGAGCACGGTGCGAATCTGAAGAGCAGGGCTCCATTTGTCTTTTAGGATATCAAGACATATTCTGCCAAGCTAAAGGATAAAAACCCAAAACAATAAGAAACGAAGTAAAATGATGGGAGTCAAATACTGAAACAAAGTGGTAGGTCATAGGTGTCACAGACCTTATCAATGTTGGGATGGTATATTTTTGTAAGAAATCGGACCTGTAAGAAAATGAAATAAGATATTGGTTCAATCAGCTCTCGTGCCTATCAAGCTGTATAAGCTTGGAAAACATTACAAGGACCCAAGTGACCAAAAAGCTAAATAACACATAATCAACATTGACAACATTTAAAATACTAAAACAGAACATTGCTGGCAAAACAAGTTGTCCAGATAGCATATTGCAATAAGAAAGTTTCATGCCCGTAGGCATTAGGGATATAGTTGAGTAGAGGATTCATGATAAACATAAGGGAGCAATTTCCATGCCATTTCGGAAATAATTTGCTTCTAATGACTCAAGTGGGTCAAGTTAAACAAAAAATGGTTACCATGGAAACAGGCTGAGGTCAAAAGTCACACAAAAATGTAGTCTAAATGCATAAAACATTCAAATCATTTTATGATTATCATTGTAATATATAGTCATTTAACCTCGTTTAAAAATATAAATTACTTTGCTCAGCTTGGTTCTTTCTCAAGCTGATTAAAACCCTCATTATGACAGGCGACGATAACTCTAAATCCACAAAAAATGTATCTACCATTACCCAAAAACCATTTGAAAATCATCCAGTCCAGATTACCATAATCAGGCTAAATGGCGATAACTTCTCACATTGGTCTCAATCTATATGTTTGTATCTTTGGGGATGACGGAAGATGGGTTATTTAACAGGTGAAACAAAGGCACCACCTTTTAAAGGCCCCTCATATGCAGTTTGGGATGCTGAAAATAATATGGTGATGCCATGGCTTGTGATTTCGATAGAGGAAGATATTAGCTCCAACTACATGTGTTACTCAACAGCCACGGAACTACGGAAGAATGTTAATGAGATGTACTCTGATTTAGGTAATCAATCTCAAAATTTTGAATTAAACTTGAAAATTGGTGAATTTAAACAGGTAACAAAGTACTTCAACTGCTGAAGCGAATGTGGCAAGATATAGACTAGTTTAACGACTATGAGTGGAAATGCGTTAAAGAAAGTAAACATTTTAAGAATCTTGTTGAAAACAACAGGATCTACAAGTTGCTGGCTGGATCGGAAGTTGAATATGATGAAGTTAGAGGCCGCATTCTTGGAAAACAGCCCTTGCCACCCATTGGTGAGGTCTTTTCTGAAGTAAGAAGCAAGGAAAGCTGAAGGAGTGTCATGCTGGGAAAAGAAGGTGATGTGACTACTGTTGATGGAATCCGTGTGATGGTTCGAAAATGCTTTCAAATATTCTTCGTTCTGCTTTAGCTGCTGGAAGGTAAATACTTTAACCCTTAACAAAATCCGGAGGAGCGTCCACGAGTTTGGTGTGATCATTGCCAGAAACCTCGTCATCTTAAAGAAACTTGTTGGCAAATCCATGGTAAACCTTCAAATTGGAAGAGTAGCAGACGTGACCAGGTCGTGCATTCCCTACTGCTAATGAGGTTGAACATGTCCCCTCTTTTCCCTTTAGTAAAGAGCAAATGGATCAACTGAAGAAACTCCTAGCAACTAGTTCATCATCTGGGGCTCCTAGTATTTCTGTTGCGCAATCAGGTAGACATCCTATTACTGATCTCTCATGTTCTTTGACTTGGATTATCGATTCAGGTGCCTCAGACAATATGACTAATCTTTCTAATCTATTTGTCACCTATAAACCTTGTTCTAGTAATGAAAAAATTAGAGCAGACGATATTCATCAATTGCAGGCAAAGGTGTAATTAAACTTTCTGATAAAATAACACTTAAATCATTCCTCTATGCCCCAAAGTTAACATGCAATCTTTTGTCTGTTAGTAAACTTTCTAATTGCTATATCATTTTCTTTGATACTGATTGTGTTATCTACGACTGGTACTCGGGGAGGATGATTGGCGGTGCTAAGTTGATCGATGGTCCTAACTACTTTTTAATGAGTCCTTGCCTATTAATAGAAGAGCTCAGGCACTTTGTGGTATAAGCTCAAATCCTGTTCGTGAAGAGATTCTACTTTGGCAACTTAGGCCAGGACACCCAAGTTTTCAGTATTTGAAACATTTATTTCCTTCTTTGTTTAAAAATGTGGATTGTTCATCCTTTAGTTGTGTTCTTGTTAAAAGTCATCGAACTACTTATAAATCAAAACTACATCAAGCTTCAAAACGATTTCATCTTATACACAGTGATGTTTGGGTTCCTCGAGAGTTACAAATGTCTTGGGAGAAAGATGGTTTGTAACTTTCATTGATGATCACACTCAATTATGTTGGTTGTACCTGATCAAATGAAAAGTCTGATGTGGAAAAGTTGTTTCAAAATTTCTATAACATGATTGAAAATCAATTTCAAACAAAAATTGGTATCATTCATTCTGATAATGGAACAAAATATTTAAGCAAATGTTTAAGAAAGTTTTTCAAAAAAGGCATCTTGCATCAATCTACGTGTCATGAAACTCCTCAACAAAACGGTATTGGCAAAACAAAAAAACAGACATGCCGTATGAATTTGTGGGGAGATGCCGTATGAATTTAACATGTATTAACAGCTTAACAGGATGCCCACAAGAGTATTGCAAATAAAACCCCTCTTGAATGCTATAAAAAGATGTTTCCAGGCTCAAAAATGTATTCTAATTTACCATTCAAACACCATTATCTACCACTCATTTAGTCATTTTGTTACAACTGATCATTTATTTCGGTGGTTATTCGTTTTACATAATCACTTTTTCATGTACATCCACACACCCGCTAAAAATACACACCAAAGCACGAGAGATTAACACAGTAAATGCTGTGCAAATAACCAGATTATCATAAGAAGCATTTTTATCCCAACCCTTAACACGATATAAGAAGGCAGTGCAAATAGTAATACAACCATTAAGAGCATCTAAAGGATAGTAGGATGAAAAGTATATGTAATTGAAAAAAAATATTTGTTAACATGTATAAGATGTTTATGTACCTTGGGGGCAGCCATTGGATATTCCTCAGGCAAAAATAACTCCAGCTTGAATACTCCTCCTGTAGAAGATAACATAAGTCTGAGGTTATGAATGTGTGAATTTCGAAATAAAGAAATAACAAAACCATGATCAAGGCTCTAAAATTTTGAAGTTACGTGTATAATACACATAGAGTACAATGAACATAAAAGACTATTCAACTGTAAGCTTGCAGCTAGCAAAATAAGTAAAGGAAATAGACATAAACTTGACACAAGGAGGCAATATATTCAGAATAGAAGTACTCACGATTCACAACCAAAATATCCAACTAATGAAAGATAAATGCTTGTGTTCATTCTAAAAGTACTATTCTAATACTTCACAATATTAAAATGGCTCTTCAGTTATAAGAGCACTCAGAGTGGGTGCTTTTTCTTCGGTGTTATTAACCCATAAAGTCGGTGTTACCACAGCCCACCCAGCGTTATGGTTGGTGTTAAATCCCAATGTTGCTCCACGGCGCTCTGAAATGTGATTGCTTTTTTTTATTATTATATTAATTTAAAAACTGCATGTATGTATTTGTGTGTGTTATAAAGGGGTTCCCTGTCGTTCTTAAAAGGAACAAGTAAAATCTAAGAAACCTGTAGGCATATACTACATTACATTAATAATACCGATCCTAATACCCTAATCCACATAGACAACAATCTTCCACATGCCATCTCATGAAATATCACCAGCAAAATAGCTTAAAAATTAAAGCTCTTTACCTTCATAAGGAGACTGCGAGGGACCAAGTATCATCACATTAAAATACCGCATATTTTCTTCCGATGGTGACGCACTTATCCCCGGTGCTACAATCAATAACCAATTTTTTCACTAATAAATAAATCACCCATAGAGTAAACAAATGAACAATTACTACTTCATTATTAAAAAAAAAAAAAATATATATATATATATATATATATATATATATATATATATATATATATATATATATATATATATATATATATATATATATATATAACTCATCGTACCCCCAACCTTAACTCAAAAATAACAAAAGGTATAATCATCTAAAAATGTATCCACATTGCCACTTAAGTTTTTGTTTTATAATGAGCTATATAACATACAAACTTTCAATATATACGATTGTGTGAGTAGCTACGGGTCAAATTCGATACATTTAAATGGGTTATTATTTGAAAATGTATCGAACTTGAAGGTAAATGATACACACAATAGGATGTACTGAAAGGTTTGTATATTGAGGGGTGTTTGCTTAAGCTTATTTTTTGGGTTATGAGCTTACGTGATTTCGGCTTATGTTTATAAGCCTATCTTTTGGGCCTTTGTTTTTTGAAACTTATGGGATTATATAAGCTTATTATGACATAATGAACATATATAAGCTCATAAGGGGGTGTTTGGCCAAGCTTATATGATGAGCTTATTCGCTTATATGAGGGGGTTTTGATAAGCCCAAACTTTGTGGCTTATTTGAACAGGGGTGGGCTTATATAAGGATTTTATTAAAAAAAAAAAAAAAAAAAGATCTAACCAGGTTCACTGAGTAAACGTTGTGTTTCCTGTAAGTAAAGTCAAAATATAAGTTAATCAGATCAAATGATATAAAAACCACAAACAATGAAAATGAATAATACCTTGATGATTCTTCGAGGGAGGTTGCTGTTAGCCATTCAAGCTGAAATTTTACGCTACTTTTTTGTTTTTTTTAGAGAGAGAAGAAAGTGGTGAATGATTATGATGATATTTCAGCACTTTCTTTTAAGCTTATTGTGTGTTATAGAATGTGATATTATTGCATTATGAGGACTTGAGTTTTAAAAGATTGGTCATTTCTTCTTTTTCTTGAGTTAATTACATAAATGGTGCCTGTGGTTTATCAAGTGCCATCCCTAGACCTTTTTTTGCGGATCCTCACCATAGACCTCACCCTATGGTTTTGACCCGTTACGTGTTTGGTCATTTGACCACTATTTCTGTTAGTTTGACCGTCAAGTGGATGTTTGGATGGCTGAAATGACATAAAAACCTTCTTATATTTAAAAGTAAGGTCAGTATGGTTTGTGGGGTATCACGAATTAGTCCCTAATTTTTTTTTTATTATTTATTTAACTATTAATACGTTAGTAATTTTCGTTTTATACGTTTTCGTCTGTGTTTATACGTTTTCATCCATTTTTATAGGTTTTCGTTCGTTTTTATACGTTTTCATATGTTTTATATGTTTTCTTCCGTTTTAACAAGTTTACGCCCTTTTTATACGGTTTTATAAGTTTTTCTTATGTTTTCACATGTTTTTATCGATTTTATACGTTTTTATTCGTTTTTATACATTTTTGTTCGTTTTTATCAGTTTTTATACGCTTGCATCCATTTTCATACGTTTTCGTCCGTTTTTCTTACGTTTTTATCCGTTTTCATCTTCTTTTTTTTATTTGTTTTTATATGTTTTCTTACCTTTTTATACGTTTTCATTTGTTTATACGTATTCTTACGTATTTACCGGTTTTTATACCTTTCAATCCATTTTTGTTCGTTTTCTTATATTTTTGTATGTTGTTATACATTTTTGTGCGTACGAAAATGGATAAAAATGGTTAATAACAGATAAAAACATATGGATGTAAACAAACGTACAAAGCGCATAAAACATATAAAAAGGTACTAAAATGTATAATTACGTACAAAAACGTTGAAAACTGTACAAAAACGTATAGGAACATAGAAAACGGATAAAACCATATGAAAACGTAATAAAAACTTTGAAAACGTAACAAAACGTATAAAAATGAATGAAAATAATTAAAAATAGATGAAACTGTATAAATACATATGAAAACGTATAAAAACGGACGAAAACGGATAAAGACGTATGAAAACGTGTAAAAATGGACAAAACGTTTAAAAACGGATAAAAACGTATAAAACGGACGAAAACGTATAAAAACTGATGAAAACGGATAAAACCTTATGAACATGTATAAAAACGGATAAAAACGTATAAAAACTGACCTTACTAACGTATTAATAGTTAAATAAAGGGAAAATGGCACAAAAAAGCACTAAACTTAGGGTATGTTTCCAATCAGGGCACTTTTTTTTTTCTTGCATAAAAAGGCGCCCAACAAATTTTTAAGCTGATTTGGGTTTTTTACTAACTTTCGTTAACCCACTTCGTTAGTAAATTACATGTTTGGTCCTTGAATTGGTATAATCATTTCACATTTGGTCCTTAAAATTTTTTTTCTAAAATATTTTTTTCAGTTTTTATTGAATTTCTTTTTTCTACAACCTGTTTTCGAAATTTTTTTCTAAATCTTTTTTCGAAAAATAAAATTTAGAAAAAAAAATCAAAAAAAAAAGCTTTTGAAAAAAAAATTTCAAAAAAAAAATTCAAAAAAAAAGTTTTTTTTAAACTTTTTTTTCAAAAACTTTTTTTTTCCAAAATTTCTTTTCTAAATTTTATTTTTAAAAAAAAAAGTTAGAAAAAAAAATTCAAAAAAAAGGTTACAGAAAAAAGAAATTCAAAAAATATTTTTGAAAAAAAAATTTCAAAAAAAATTAAGGTAAAAAAAGTTTTCAAAAAAAATATTTTCGAAAACAATATTTTAGAAAAAAAAATTTAAGGACCAAACATGAAATGATTATACGAATTCAAGGACCAAACATGTAATTTACTAACGAAGTGGGTTAACGAAAGTTAGTAAAAAACCTAAATCGGCTGAAAAATTTTGTTAGGTGCCTTTTTATGTAGGAAAAAAAGAAGAGTACCCTGATTGGAAACAGACCCTAAGTTTAGTGCATTTTTTTGCCATTTGCCCTTAAATAAATAAATAAATAAATATGGATTAAATTCGTGATACCCCACAAACCACATGGACCTTGCTTTTAAAACATAAGAGAGTACTTATGTCATTTCAGTCATCTAAACATCCACTTAACGGTCAAACTAACATAAATAGTGGTTAAGGGACTAAACCCTTAACGGGTCAAAACCATAAGGAGAGGATCCCGAATAAATAAAGTGTAAGGACTAAATCTGTGAAACCCGACAAACTACATGGACCGTTTATGTAATTAACTCTTTTTTTTCTCTTTTTTTCAGTTAACTAAGTTAGAGATCAAAACATACCAGTGTGACTTGATAGATGTTTAGAGTTTTGGGTTTTGAATTTCACTAGCTAAACATTTTTGATAGTCGATGGAATGGTTCGGAAATGTTCAAGAAGGATCCCTGGTTTAACCATATATATCTATCTGAAAGACTCCTGCTCTTGGGGAACCTAAACGAAAATAATTCATCCATTTAAGTTACACGAGTCTGTGTGGCGTTAGGTTCAAATGCCGTAAATTAATAGGTCAAAATGTTATAAACCACAATTACCAAAACAATACTACAAAAATACTACTTTATACGTCCTATAATAAATATCGGCTATGGATGTAACACATAATTTTACATAAGTACAACTATGACAACCAATAAGATTTTACATTTACTTTTCACAATTTTTTTAACTGGTCAAAATTCATACACAAACTCTACTATATAAGAAATTATTTCAAATTTTTATTATTATCGTGTTACTTAATAGTTGATGAAAATGAATAACCACAATACCGCAACTATAACCGTTTGTCGCTATAAAATCTTGTTACTGTGCACGAGTGCTCGTCTAGTTTGTATAAATAGAGTAGAGATTGGAATGACTAAAAAATGTTTAATTTATGTAGCAATTTGTTGGTTGAAACAAATATTTTCATTTCTTCACAAATCAATAAATAATTGTTATGTCGTTTCAAACATAAAATTTGTCAGATATTTAGTCATATCAGTCATTTCTTGTATAAACACTCTTCTTGAATATATATGAAGAAGAATTTGGTACTCGGTATTTAATTAGGACATAATTAAAAATAATGGAAATGAAAGGGGTTGAAATTTAAGAAACAATAAAATAAAGGATGGTTGCTCTCATGCTCGTCAATGCTAGACCACATTTTTTATTCCAATCCTGAATTATAGAGGCCGAGTTAATCTATCACATCAGTTTGTTTCATGAAGAGAATAGGACTTTTAAGTAGTTGACTTAGAATTATATCAAACGAGTTGGGCGTCGGCCCGCCACGCGGGGCGTTGTTTCATACCGTTGATTATTACACGGTATTTCAATGTCACAATCAACAACTATTATGACATAATATGATGTAACAATTTGCCAATATAAAAGTTACAGCTCCCTTTTTTGCATAAATGTTCTACTATTATATATCAAGATTAACATACTGAGGTTAACATAACATACTTGGTCCATGAACAGGCCAACATCTATGCTATAAAATCTTAAACCATTTTGTTTTCTTTGGCTAGTCTATGACCAATTGAGCAGCCGTACCGATCTGTTCTGACCTTGGTGTGCCTCCACCATCTGAACATTAACCGAACTAAAAGTGATCCAGTTTAAAGCTCGCATGAAACTACGTTGGTTACCTGTCACCAGTAATTCAGATTTCATGCCTGCAATTTTCCCGTCATCAATCTTGGAATTTTTTGTAAGTAGATACGTGTTTGGGTTGTGTAGCTGGGTTCTCTTTGTTGAACTGCAAGGACGCAACATAACACAATGAGAATACATAACGTCACATATAGCAAATATAACATAACCTGAAAAAAGTATGTACCCTGGACACCGCAGTTTCTACCTTCCTCTGAAGGATTCCTAATACTCTTGGTATGTTCCAATATATGACTTTACCATACTGTTCTCGGATTCTCACTTTCTCAGTAGTTCGTCTTCTTTATCAGGCTTTAAAAGCAACAACAAAGCAGATGTGATGTAGACTCAGTTTCGAAATATTGAAAGCTACATACATATGGCCTGTTGGGTAACGCTGCAATGGCAATTCAAAAGGTCAGGCAAAACCTTCAGCAAAATAAATGAGCAAACGATTAGCCATAATTTAGAAGAATAAAACAACTTTGGAAATTAATACCTTCCATTTCGTGGTGGCGACAAACCTGATCAATGTTACCTGTAAAACAACCCTGGATTCTTCAAAGCTACGGTCTGTAGCGTGTCAAAATGGAGACAAACCTGATCACTGTTACCTGTAAAACTACTCGGCTCCCTAAACAGCAACGATGATATTGTGGAATCGCACTTGTGGAATGACTTTGCAGCGTGCCACAATGTGGACAAACCTGATCACAAACGGCCAAATACACATAATCAAGAGGCGGTTCTGCACATTAAAAAATAAGTGTAAAGAAATTCTAACGTATGCTTCAAAATTTTGGTAAAGAAATTCTAACCAATTGTATAAGAAATATCAAACTGGCTTGCTATGAGTCGATGAACATGGTTGACTGGTATTTGCACGTGTACCACTTAACCGCTGTGCTTTTCTTTCATCAGTAACTGTGTAAACATTAGCAGGCGATTGACAATTTATTATCTATCAAGTATCTACAAAACAGAACATTACGAAACCGATACAATCGTTGTGGCAGTAAATCTGTTATGGAACTATATCGCATGATATGTTAGTACCTTGAGTAATACAAAATCCGGGAGAGTGAGTATGTTGTCAAACCACACGATACATCGCGATACCCCAATGACCGGTCGACGTTGTTGATATGCCCGTTTAGCTCAAGATCTTTAGCCTTGATCTGTAACCACCTATACCATATAACACACAACATCGTAAGATTTTAATTATTGACCAATTTGAAACCAAAGTAAATATGCAATAGGACCACGTATATAATATAGTCAGGTACTTCAAAGGTAAACTAATAAGCTTAAAACATTCAACATTCAACGAATTTACTTGCCTTCAGTCATAGAAGATCTTCGACTGCCGCTAGCACATAAACTGCCAAAATCATTGTTTGCTCTTTGATAATTGACTGCAATAACATAAGGTTGCCGATAGTTAGTACAACTCGAGCGATTGTCTGTGTATTTTGTCAATAAAACTGTTTCGATAAAATATAAAGACTACTCACTTTTGTGACCATTTTCTATGTGGGGCTGAAATAAAATCTAGAAAAATCATAATGGCAGAAATTTTGTGACCATTTTCTATACTGTGACCATTTTTTTTTTTTTTTTTTTGTTATCAATCATATATTGTTTCCTAGTCGACCCATTTTTTGTTATCAATCATATAAGGTTGCCGATAGTTAGTAAGCAATAAAATATAAAGATTACTCACTTTTGTGACCATTTTATATGTGGGGCTGAAATAAAATTTAGAAAAATCATAATGGCAGAAATTTTATACATACTTATAAATAATAGAGTCTAATTTCAAAAAATAACTACAATAGTTGTGAAAGATTCATCATTCTTTATATGGTTAAGGATTTGTTATTCTTTATGTGGTTAAACATACTTCTAAAGCAAAGATATTGCTCAAGATTGCATCAAGCAAAAGACGTAATAACAGTATTATATTTTGATAAAAGAGATTTTGGAGGTTTAATAAGTAGAACTAACTTTCGACCCGTTTTCTTTTTTGTTATCAATCATATACTATTTCCTAGTCGACCCATTCATAAGCAAATAAACTAAAACACCTCTTGTTAATAGCATTTAATTAGGTTGTAGTAGAAATGCATGTTAACCTTTAAACATAATATACTGCAGAGCTTTTCGGATGATACCCGGAACCTTTGTAAGACATACGACCCGTTTCATTTATAGGCTGCAAGATCGTATAATGGGTATAGTAAGTGAATTATTTAAAATTTGCTTATAAGGAGCTTATTAATTGATAAGTTTAGAGTATTTAACACACCTGAAACGTATCGGTCATCGACTTATATTCTTTCAGTGTAAGTCAAGACTCGTTCTTTTCCATGTTTCTTAGAATATTCCCATGTTGTTCCTACATACAGTAATAATATCAGTTAGCGGTTGAAAACATTAGGAAAACAAACTTATTAGTTTTTTTTTGGATTAGCATTCTATTATGTAACCGTCGACTTCTCCAATGCCTACAAATACTATTTTGGCCAGTAAAGTTGTTTCAAAGGTTGTAAACAGTAGTAGAAACATCACGTCCAGCGTGATGGCTTATGTAAGGTGTTTTGCTCATGGAAAATCAGCAAACTATAAAGAACTTCCCACCTAAACCTGAGCGGCACAACTTCAAGGCATAAAAGGAAAACACTTATACGTGTGATATCTTTTTCTCTTGAACATTTCATCAGACACTTGCTCAGCCATTTCATTAAACCCCTATCATCCAAAGATGATAACTCATATTATACATCAACTAATGTGAAGATCAAAATTAAACATTAAATCAAATATGAACATATTGGTCTGTGTCCAATACTGATAGCACTATTAGAACTTGGGATTGGCTCACTTGACTTTCTTTACCTGTGACGGGGCTGCTATATGGTGTTTGTATGGTGATAGAGAATCAATGCTTTGAAGAAAGTATTTTTTTTTTTCTTTTTCCTTGATTATGATCAACACTATTTGCTGTGCAAAACAAAGACATTATGGGCAAAGTCAACTCAAAATTTCTACTGATTTAATCAAATTGAGAACAAATCAAACTCTATACCGTGTTCATAAAATCCAAAACTTGATTAAACCCCTACTTCAATAACCCTATGAAGAAAAACAATATCCGAAACTAAAAAAAAAAAAAAGAAACAAAAAATTAAAGAAAAACTTTTGTCAAACTTTTTGTAAACACATACCTGCAACTCGAAAACCCTTCAATCCAACTGTAACAAACAAACCCACTTCCCAATTCGCCTTCAAGTTCAAACACACTATCTTCTATATCTTTTTTTTTCCTTAAAACCTGTGTCTAGAACGCGAGATTGTTCTAGCGATATCAAATCGCCTTGGTATACTTTTTCGGCAAGTGTTAAGGATCCGGCAATACCTGTGGTTGTAAATTGGATGAAGAATAAGAGAGAAAGGCGGTGAAGGGTGTGTGACTGATGGAAGAGTGTAGAAACTGGAAGAAGGGAGGAGATTTATCATTGTGAGGCCGGCCAATGGATCCGGCTATTTTTTGGGCTATATGGCAATGGACATGGGGCCTTCACCAGCTTAACAGGCCAAGAAAAAAAAAGGAGCCCATGCTACAAAAACGACGTAGTTTTGATCTGTATTTAATATATATAGTAATGTCAAATCATCGTTAAAAAGACTAGCTAAATAAATCGAATTAAATGACTTTGAATAAGTCAAGCGAGTAAAAAAGAAAGAATCTAAAAAAAATGTATCTAATAAGTGAAAACGTGCAAAGTGACGTCTTAGGGGTCTTTGACTTACCTTATATGATGGGGTTATGAGCTTATTAGCTTGTATATGTCAAATAAGCTCAAATTAAATCTTTGACTAAGCTTATATAAGAGGGCTTATTAGCTTATCTAAAGGGGTTTTGATAAGCCCCAAAAATGTGTTTTTTTAAGTGAGGTTGGGCTTATGTAACATGTTGCATTACAAATTACAATTTTACCCTCAATTGTAACTAGTCTTACATTCATATTTTTCAACTTATATCCCTTAAAGCAATCAGTGTGGTAACCAAATCCACACGTTAAGCTTTAACGTGGCTGCGTTAAGGCGAGTTAACCACACCGTGGGGCTGTGTTAAAAGTGAGTTAACGCCCCCACGTTAACCCCTTAACGCAGCGTTAAGGAGACTTTAGCACAAAAAAAAACAAAAAAAACAAAAAAAACAAAAAAAAAAAAAAAAAAAAAAAAAAAAAAAAGAAGAAAAAAAAAAAACTTTCGCCCCTTCTAACATTTTCAGTAGTTGTATTTAAAAAATAAAAAATAAAATAAAAAATAAAAAAATTGCAGAAACCCCCTTCGTTCTGAAAGGTACAGTTCGAGCAGGATAACCACAATTGAATTGGAAATTCAATATTCAATACAACACTATAAAAACATAGAAACGTAAAATAACGATCGGTAAAAACAATGTGGAAAAAACACGATACGAAATTTAAAACACAAATAAGCAAATATGATACGAAACAGAAAAAAAAAAGAAAAAAAAAGAAAGAAAAAAAAACCAAAAAAAAAAAAAAAAAAGAAAAAAAGAGAGAAAAGAAAAGAAAAAAAAAGAAGAAAAAAAAAAATCAGGTCCAAGGAGGTTCTCGATGAAGCTTTGGGGAGTGATAGAGTTTGGTAGATTGGGCGATGAATCCTGAGGTCTTGCTCTTCCTTGACACTTGCAACACTTGTTCCCTAACCATCTTCAAGGCGACATGAAGTTGCAGATCTGTTTCATCATTTCTTAATAGAGTTTCTAGACCGACCCTGATAGCTGGATGGTCTTGAGGCAGCTCACGCAACCTTTCGACCTCTGGAGCACGATCATGCATCTGTAGCATAATACGAGTTATCTCACCTAGCAAATTGTTAATCAACTTGAGTTCTTTTTCTTGCTCATTACGTAATCGGGTAAGGATAGCCTTTTGCACCTCAGCTGGTTCGTTAGCCATAGTTTTTATGTTAAAATTAGTGATACTTGTTTGAGAAAACGAAGTGTTTGTGTTAAAGTGGCATTTATAGGGGAAACTAGCCGTTAAGGAAACTAGCCATTGGAGAAAACTCAAAGAATAGTACACTAGTACAGTATAAAAAATACAACACCGTTAAAACTCAACTAAAGATTTTATTTTGAGAAGAAACTAAATCATACAATTCCGTTAACCATAAATTAGCCATATGGGGTGGTTTCTCAATACCTCCCACACGTGAACATATTTGAAGCTTCTCGCACCAAAGCGTTGTTCAAAAATGGTCTTTGCATTCTTGAGACGATCACTGTCATTTTCCCCGCTTGTATTTCATGTTTTCATTTTAATGTTTAATGTAATTCGTGTTTTAAATGTTATGTTAGTTATTAAATGAAGTATTAGTTTTAGTTTAGGGTTGAATTTGAAAATATTTGATTTAAAGTTGAGTTAATGTGAGTTAAGGTGAGTGATGATAAGGGGTGTTTTTTTTAGTTAAGGTGAAAAGGTTAAAGATGATGTGACGCTGACGTGACAGTGGGTGAAACCTTAACTCAGTGTGACCACACCTAATGCTCTTATAGTCATTACCAATCTAAATTAAACCAAACATGTGAGGTTATTAACTTATTAAACATAAGCTAATTCAAATACTCAACACGGGCTTATAAGCTTACAATATATAAGCCATAAGTTGCTTATATAAAATAAGCATATGCCAAACACCCCCTTAAACCATTTTACACACACACACACACACACACACAAAACTATTTTTTGCAGTATAAACGTTTAACCATATTAGAATCCAAATTGTCAAAAGATGTTCTATGCGATAATCAAACATGACAAATCTCCGTTTTGGTTATCTTAAATCATGCATGTTTGGTTTATACAGTAAATTCCCAACCCTGAATCAACTCCACCAATTTAACATGATCAAGAGTTTTGATCCAGGCTTAAATGAAGCTTTAATTGTTAGTTCTATTCAATCCGATTATTATGACCATCCCATCAAGCCTTTTATAGGAGAGAGAGAGAAGCTTTAATGAGTTCTCAATCAACTACACCGATTTAACCTGAAACTGAACAAAGGTAGTTTACAAAATTAAGTGGTTTTGATATAAGGGTCTTAATTAAGTCGATATTCTCTCTGGCAAAATTTTTATCCCTAACTTTTCTCAATCGCTAAATTCCTAATCGATCCTGATTCACTTTGTTCATGCAACGACTTGTTTAATCTATTGATTAGACGTTTGTTTATCATTATTTTAATCAGTCAGTTACTTGTTTCAGAGTCTATTTAGGTCGATTGTCCTATCAAGATAGTTAGGGTTTAAAGGTATCGTTTTCTATTATTGCTATTCAGGTTTAAACCGACTTTAATTCTTGCTATCCTGTGATCGGTTTTTCCTTTATTATACTAATCGACTGACCATCTAAACAATTCTTGATCAATTCATAATGGTTGGTGGTTAGTTCTTGGGTGCGATCAGTTTAAACCCTAACTTATTTAGTTAGGGTTTCTTGTTTACCAGGTCGCTATCTTGTGGTTCATGTGTAAGTGGGTTTTGAGAGATGAATAAAGGGTTTTTTAATACGAAGAAGGACTCTAAAGTGCCGAGTGTTAATGTTGATGCTAATATGAATATTGATGAATTGAATGCTACTGTTGATTTGTCGAAGGTGACTATGAGGAAACATAAGAAGTCTAAGGATGTTACTCCTAGTTCTACTCAGCCTATACTTGCATCATCTGGTCCTATTATTACTGAGTGGAGTGTTGATGATGGAGATGTTGAATTATCTACGATTGTGGACAAGAATAATCAAGTGAAGCCGGTTTTACTTGATCCTTTAGTTAATGATCCGAATGGTCCACATGGGGCTTCTAACAAGTCTCATAGTTCTGATAAGGTTGATACGAATGCACATGGGGCTGTTGGTATTGAAAAGGTTGGTGTGGATGCTTTGAAACAACCCTCTACATCTTATGCTGGTGTTACTTCTAATGAACCTAAGGAACACACGTCAAACTTTCGTAGGTTGGAGTGTAGCAAGAAAGCTAATGGTGTGGATCTTTCTGTCCCGATGAAAGTGGTTGAAGAGGTGAACACTAGGTTTGAGAATACTTTGTACGGGTATTTCCTTTGTCAACGCCTTGCTTTTCCTGTTGTTGATTACTTTGTACGCAATGTGTGGGCTAAGTTTGGTATACAAAAGGTAATGATGAATTCAAAGGGGTTCTTCTTCTTTAAGTTCAATTCGAAGAAAGGTGTTGATGATGTTCTTGAAAACGGTCCTTGGTTGATTAGAAATGTACCTATTATTCTTAAACCATGGACATTGAACACCAACTTACTTAAAGAGGATTTGACCAACATCCTGGTGTGGGTTAAATTCCATGATGTTCCTCTTGCTATGTTTTCTGATGATGGCCTTAGTCTCCTTGCCACATTGATAGGCACGCCCAAAAGGTTAGATGCTTTTACTAGCCAAATATGCAAGGTTAAAAGGCACGCCCAAAAGGACTCTTGGGGCCGTAGTAGTTTTGCTAGATGCATGATTGAAGTGAAGTCGGATGAGGTGCTTAGGGACAACCTTACTGTTGAGATACCGTTACTTGATGGGTCGGGTTCGAGTATTGAGAAGATACGGGTTGAATACGAGTGGAAACCACCTCGTTGTGATAAATGTAAGATTTTTGGTCATAATCTGATTGAATGTCCTAAAGTTGTTGTACCTCCTGCTCAGCCTACTAAGCCTGTTAATGATGGTTTCAAGACGGTCAATAACAAGAAGAAGGGAAAGCAAGGTGGTCCTACTATTCCGGGTCAAGGAGGGTTTACTAAACCTGTTGTGGGTAAGCAGTTTCAATATCAACCCAAAAAGACTCCTCCTGAACCTAAGAAAGTGGAAGTCACTAAGAAGAATGCTTCTGATGTGGCTAGTTCGAGTGGAACAAAGATCTCTACATTTAACGAGTTTGATGCTCTTAATATGGAAGATACGGATGCTTTTGGTATTCCTTCAAATGACACCAACAAGGATGTGGATTCTGGTCGTACAATGGAAGTTAATGAAGATAAGTCTACTAAGACAGGTACTGCATCACAAGAACCCCTTGTGAGTGATTTGAAAGAGAAGGAGTCGGGTGTGGCTCCTAAAACTAGTGATTCTTGTACTCCGCCCGCCTCTTCTACTAAGAGAGTTAACCCTTTTTCTAAAGTGGGAGAGATCGTGGTTTCTGATTCTGAAGATGAGGTGGTTGCTAACCCATTTGATGAGTCTGCTAATCTATTCGGTGGTGGCCAAGAGTTTGAAGATGATTATGATGACTATGACTACGATGACTATGCGAATCAGGTTTATGATCTTCCAGGGAATTTGGATGCCTTTAATGTCATGTATGGCACCAAGCTTCAACGTCTTAGGAAGTAATTTTATTTCGTTATGTCCTATGTTATCATTTGAGTAGTGGTTTGTTTTCTTGTTTAGAAAATAGGAAGTATCTTGTTATGTAAGCTTTATGCCTATGTAACGGGCTGAGATATGGGATTTCACCCATATCCATTGTACTTAAACGTTTTGGTTAATATATTTACCAGGGTGCAGGATTACTCCCCTTTACCCAAAAAAGATATAAGGGTCTTAATTAGTCTCTTATAGGAGAGAGATAAACTTTAATGAGTCTCCAAAAAGAGAGAGTAAAAGTTTTGAGCTCATATTTATCCTCTAAGAGAAAAGTAAACAACTCCGATCAGGTTTTCCTTGTTACTATGTAATAATATGATTACATTATTAACTTTAACAAGTTCAAAATCCTGGTAAAAATAAGTCAATACTCTGATTTTTCTTAAGTTCTACACTAGTTTTTGGAGGCCGTGAAAGACAGCATGAACGAAGTTATTGCTCAATTCTTCATGGAGTAACTAAGATCTTGGCGTATGGCAGAGGGCTTCACCATAAGGGGGAGGGGAGAATATATATTGATCATGGAGGACTTGGTATTACGATTGGACAACCATGGCAAAGTATTTATCATTTAAGATGTTGATGATTCAATTTGTTTCCTTCAGGCTACCCACAACAATGACCCTCAGCGACCCTCATTTTTTCTGCAACATCAGCTTTCTCTCTCCTGCCACCTACAGACGACTTTTTAGGCACAATAAGGCAACCGGCATTTTTTTTAGAACTTTTTTAACAACAAAATTAAAATTCATTAATAATAAAACACATTACATAATGGAAAATGCTAACAGCAGCCCTAAGGCATGTTGATAAAAACAAACTTTTAATAAAATTCGCTAATATTAGGACATAGTAAGAAACATAGTCCGCAATTTTTGCTAAAATGGCCTATAAGAAGAGTGAATTGAATTTGTATATGAGAAAGTTTAGGAGATGGTTAGTAATTTTGGATGATTTTGTTTGGACATTGTGTATTGTGTTACCAAAAATTTTGAAAACTAGTTGTTAACAACAACCCTAAGGGCTGTTGTTAGCAAAACCCTTACATAATAATTTAAATAAAATTAAAACATTACAATAATAATTAAAAACTCAAACTAATAATCTAAGTTATAGTATGTTGGTGGTTATTGGTCCAGAACAGGGTTAAGATAATCAATAGCCTAACTACGTACCAAATGAATGGTTACCGGATATCACTTGGAATCATGTAATCACTTTCCAAAGTAAACTATTCGACCCTAATGCCTGGGTATCACGAATATCTACTTGGGATAAGACCAAATGTTTGTTATTGAATTAGGCACAAATCAATAACCCTTTGTGTTTAAGTATTATATGTTTTCTGTGTATTTTTCATGCATAAAAAGATTTCCTATATAAATAGGAAAATACTCATGGCTAGTCAAATGGAATTATGAGAATTAATCGGCCCATTAATCTCCACATAATTACCCCCATTATAGCCAAAAATAGTGGTTACATGACCAATTAAACGTGGTCATGAGTGCAGATGTAACTGTCATTTGAATAGGTCAAATCAGTTACATACTCATCCAGCACTCTAGCAGCAGAATCAACTTAGCACTAGCAGCAGAAACTCTGCTCAGCAGAAGAATCATAGTACTAGCAGCAGAATCATACTACTACCAGCAGAAACATACTACTAGCAGTAGTATCACTGCTTAACCACTATTTCAGTCAGGGTAATCGGTGACTTAATGGGTGTACACTTCGTACCTCCAAACCCATTTCCAAGTATGATTTGATCCCTCAAGTGCACTAAATTTTCCAACAATCCTCCCCAAATTAACTACCCAACTGAACAAGAGTCAGTTCTTCCTTCTTATGTTTCAAGGTATGCTCGAAATCTTTCCAAGAAGGAGGGAGTTTGTCAATGATACAAGAGACTGAAATAGCCTCATCCCTGTTCATTTTATGTTGTGTAAACCTTCCGAGTATACCAAGAAGTTCATTGTATTGTTCCATAACTAGTCTTGAATCAGTCATTTTCTAATTTGTGAAATTACTTACAAGAAACTTCTTACTTGAAGCATCCTCAGCCATATATTTGGCTTCCAAGGAATCCCATAGTTCTTTGGAAGATTCAACATTCTGATAAATGTCAAAAAGAGAATCAGACATATCATTGAGGATTAAACCTCTGCAAACGTAATCATCATTCTCCTATTTGCTTCTTTTCCTTATTTGTTCCACAGTAGCATCATCTCCATGATCTTCTGGAATCGCAGTGCTCAGGACATACACCACACTCATGCTAGAAAGCAAGAATTGCATCTTCTTCTGCCATCTCCTGAAGTCCACCCCTTCAAACTTGTCAAGCTTGGCAAAGTTTGAAGCCATGTGTTTCATAGCAGCAGACGCCATTGATTATCACAAAATAGTTTACTTTGATTGTTTGTGGTTATTGGTCCAGAACAGGGTTAAGATAATCAATAGCCTAACTACGTACCAAATGAATGGTTACCAGATATCACTTGGAATCGTGTAATCACTTTCCAAAGTAAACTATTCGACGTATCACGAATATCTACTTGGGATAAGACCAAATGTTTGTTATTGAATTAGGCACAAATCAATAACCCTTTGCGTTTAAGTATTATATGTTTTCTGTGTATTTTTCATGCATAAAAAGATTTCCTATATAAATAGGAAAATACTCATGGCTAGTCAAATAGAATTATGAGAATTAATCGGCCCGTTAATCTCCATATAATTACCCCCATTATAGCCAAAAATAGTGGTTACATGACCAATTAAACGTGATCATGAGTGCAGATGTAACTGTCAGTTGAATAGGTCAAATCAGTTACATACTCATCCAGCACTCTAGCAGCAGAATCAACTTAGCACTAGCAGCAGAAACTCTGCTCAGCAGCAGAATCATAGTACTAGCAATAGAATCATACTACTACCAGCAGAAACATACTACTAGCAGTAGTATCACTGCTTAACCACTATTTCAGTCAGGGTAATCGGTGACTTAATGGGTGTACACTTCGTATCTCCAAACCCATTACCAAGTATGATTTGATCCCTTAAGTGTACTAAATTTTCCAACATAGTACTCCTTGATTCCTTTCTTTATCTCCATTATCTTTTCTTATTGTTTTAGGGGCAAAATCTCGTTGATTCGTGAATTATGGAACAAGATGTCTTTGTCTCATTTCTTTCTTTCAGCTAATTCAAGTGTTCGACGTTGTAGTGCAAGTTCCTCTCTTTTCAACTCCGATGCTTCCCGACGCGCCGCTTTCTGGAGATCCAACTCCTGATTCTTCAATTGTATATATGATTCTTGTTGCTCCTTCTTCTTTCCCCAGCTTGCCGACTTCATGTTTTTCCATTTATCGGTTACCAAATCAACAGGACTTCCTCCTGCAACAGATGAAGAACGAGAGGAGGAGGATCCTTTCTTCTTAGCTCAGTCAAGACCAATTAGTCGCTATTCACGATTCTCTTCCTCAAAACCAACCGCTTCATCATTCAAATTTAAACCACCATGCCCTGACCCTGAGGTGGCTTTGTAAGCCTTGGATTTTTTGTTTGTTACCCTTTGTTTTCTTGTAAAAAGCAGGAATCTTAACATCTTTTCAAGCAAGTTGATCCTTCAAAATTGGCCAACACGGCTCCAATGTAAAGGGATGTTCGTGTGGAAAACTAGAAGGGGGGGGGGTTGAATAGTTGTACGTCATTTTCGTTTTATGAAACTTGGTTTCAAAATATAGATTCTAGTTTGTGAAAACTTTGTTTTTAAAATGTAGATTTGAGTTTGTTCAATATATATGTTTGAAAAATAATTGATTAGATTTTAGTGTAAAAACTACAATATTATCTATTACATATAAGTCCTTTTAGTTTTGGTTATATGAAATTGGTTTTGTGAATGGAACTTAGTTTGATCTTTATGTGAAATCAATATATGCACAATTTAAGCAATTATAACTATATGCAAGACGTAAGTAAGTAAGCTAAGTAAAGAATGAGAGATGGAAAGATCAAACCGAGAGACAAAAGATTTATAGTGGTTTGGCTACAAGGACACCTTCCTTGCCCTACTCCACTCCCCAAGCACCGAACTCGAGAGTTTTCTTCACTAAGTCAATATGCTCCCTTATGGCGGAGAAAACCATACACACCTTAGCTTACACCAATTTAACGACACAAAGCTAAATGTCGAGTTTAATCATAGCTAGAACCAATCTCACAACTTTAACCACACCACAACTTCTTCACACCTTTTCACACCTTCTTCACTTCTTCACAACTTCTTGTTTCTTCACTACTTGATGTCTTCTATCTTTTCACTACTTCACAACCTCTAGTTTATCACACCTTCACTACTTCTACTTCTTCACTACTTCAAGGCTTCTACGTTTTTACTACTTCAAGGCTTCTATGTATTCACTACTTCAAGGCTTATACGTCTTCACTACTTCAAGGCTTCTATGTCTTCACTACTTCAAGGCTTCTAAGTCTTCACCACTTCAAGGCTTCTACACTATGATACGGCTTCTATATCTTCACTACTAACCGCTACTTCAATACACTTCTACTTCTTTACTTCTTGTACTACTTGCCATTAATCCTATGCACCTCTACTTCTTCACTTCTTACACCACCTCACACTTTCAACAAATCTAGATCCTATGTCTATATCTAACTAACCAATATACACACCTTTTACACCAAAGAATAAATGATTTACAAAATGAAACGAACAAACAACTTAGATAGCAAGATGATACTAAGTTGTAATACTTCTAGTCTTGATTGATAGAAGTATTCTTCTCTTTGCACTTGAGTGTTAAAGCTTGAATCATTTGGAAACAAAAGCTTATGATTATATGATCAAAGAATTGATTTAGAGAGATTTGGGCAGAAAGTTTTTGTGCAAAAAGGTGAGAAAATACTGCAGGAGTGACCCAGTATTTATAGACAAAGCTGGGGGGTCAGGAGCGTGGCCGGTCCCCTTAATTAAGGGGCCGGTCCCCTTAATTATTAAGGGAGCTGCCTAGTTAATTAAGGGGGCCGCCTCATAAATCCGTTGCCCAGCTTTGTCTTTTTGTGGGGAAGGTTTTTCTGGAACATTTTTGCCATTTTTGGTTGAAAATTTGAATTTATATATTTATGGTTAATTAAACATTTTTATTTAATACCAAAAATGATTTTCTAAAAGATATAAAATATTTGTGACATTTTATAGAAAATCTAGAGATTAAGAAAATGTTCCTTTGATCATATAATGCATTAGACACTTTGTTTATTCATACCTTAAGTGATTAGATGGTAAAAGTGAACATTTGCTACTAAATACTTGTTTACGTCATGATCTTTGGTTTGATGAGTTTTTCATTTTGTGATTATCAAGACATAGAGATATCAAAAGATGAATAACGTTTTTATGCATTATTTATATCAACAGTTCGTAATGTGCTTCGTATTCCGCTAACGCTTGTTGGTACACAAGGAGGTCACTCAACCCGCTATCGTTCCTCCGTTCGACATTATCGATAATGGCACAAAATGCACCAATTCTAGGACGGACCCTACTTTTCCATTTGCTAGTGATGGCATCGTACTCTCTCTTTTCACCCGTTTCTTTCTCAAAGTAAGCAATAACCTCCCCCCAAAACCCTCTAGTCTTCATAGCGTTTCCTCTCAAGCTATTTTCTGACACATCGCACCAAGCTCTGCACAATGCAACCTCTTCATCCGTTGTCCATGGTTTTGACGTATCCTTGTTATCATTCTTCTTGGCCTTTGAAGCACGTTTTGAAACCTTCTTAGCTTTGACGGGTGACACGTCTTCGACGGGAGAGTCGTCTTCAACTGGAGCCAAGGCCGAACCGTGAGCGATAGAATAATCTTGACTCGGATAATAATCTTGATTACCGTGACCAGAACCTTGACCCGCATAAAAATATGGACTAGCAAATAAGTTATCCATTTCCATATCAAGATTAATACCCTTAAGGGGAGAATACACTTGATTTGGTTGGGGAGACAACGACGATGAATCCATAGTAGGACGATGCAGAGTATTTGGTGATTGGAATGGACGATTTGGTTGGTTGTTATATGGAGGATTGAATGGACGATTTAGATACAATAGGTTATTATTTTTTGGTGGTTGTGGTAGTTGTGTTGGATATTGTAATGTTGCGGGTCGAAAGCGAACGGGTGATGGGACACCGGATAATTGGAAATTCGGATCCGGTGTTAAATGTGGAATGCTTTCTTGGATTTGGGATCTTGCGATTCAGGATTTGTTTGGGAGTTTTCTTATTAGACATTGTAAGTTTAATATGAGAAATATAGAGAAAAGTAGTTTGAATTTGTGTATAAATAGTGAAATGAATGAGTCAAATTTGAAAAAGTTATTACTATTCTTATTTTTTTAATCCAAACGGTCATTTTTTTTTCTCTATTTTTTTTTGAAAGTGACTTGTGACAAAGGTCAAGTATACGACCCACATCTCATCTTGACCCTCAACGACCGAGACCTCCACGACAAGGACGACCCTCAGCGACTGAACGACCAAGTCGGTCGACCCCCATTTTGGGTAGCCTCAGCAAATATGGACTTGCTTCGCTCCCTCAAAAGTAGTTATCATGTCAACAATTTGAAGAGAGAGCGGCCATGTTTGTACCTTCTAAAGGCTAATAGTCTCGCATTCAAGGCAATTCCATAAATACCACGAGTTATGTGCTCAGAGCCGCTGAGCAGGTTCTAATCTAAACCCCTCTGATTGTGTCATTGAGGTTATGGTCGTCGGTTGCAAGAATACATGATTACAAGATAATAGTTGTACAAAGCAAAACACACGGTAATCAATAGTTAAATATGGTGATATTCTGATTCTTATTTGCATTCTGACCAAAGAAAAGCGGAAAGTTACTAAATTTTAACTAAAATTGCAGAAACAAGCCTGGATCATAAAATCTGTGGGCATGCAATAAATGTCCCAATGCTGGGCATTTTACAACTGTTACAACAAAGAACAGACGAAAACAACTAATGCGATTCTCATATTACCACTTTAGAATATAAGCGTACAAATACAATACCAAAGGCCACATCTACTCCCTCCAAGGATGCAGAGTTACCCTTCAAATTTTACTGCAAACAACATTTCAATGATATATAAGTTAAAAAAATTCAAAATAACCAAAGGGCAAACCAACATGCCCATTTAATACATTAGTGGAATTATCCACCAAAAAGATTTATTCATCGCTAAATTTTTTAAAATTGAAAATCACTAACCTCTTCATCATCTGCACCAGATTTAGCGATCTCCATCTTTTGGTCTTCTACAAATGCAAGAACATGTTAGAACACACATATCAACCCTGTACATGAACTGTAACAAAATCAACTAATTGATATGTGGTTTACCTCCATCTTCTGGAATGTCAGAAGTCCACAAAGTGAGGTTATCCCTCAGGAGCTGCATAATCAAAGTGCTGTCTTTGTATGACTCCTCGCTCAAGGAGTCGAGCTCTGAGATAGCTTCATCAAAAGCTTGTTTTGCCAAGTGGCAGGCTCTGATAAAACCACATTTAAATGGGACACGATTTAGCACGGTTTATATTAATATAGAGTACAGCAACAGGATTGATATAAGTTTTATTTTACCTTTCAGGAGAGTTCATGATCTCATAATAGAAAACTGAGAAGTTCAAAGCCAAACCCAATCGGATAGGATGAGTAGGAGATAAATCCTCTGCAGCAGTAGAAGCCAACTGCGAGAAACATAACTCAACGGGTCAGGATACCAGTGTTGTAAAACTCGGATTACAAGGCCGGGTAACTGGAGGTTACTAGCTACAAGGTCAGTAACCGAGGCAATTGTGTTAATGTTTCTAAAAATATTTCTAGGATCCTATGAATAATTCTATGGTCATATGAACATGTCATACATATAACTTGAAACTTATATAAAAAATGCCAATTAGAGTACTCCCTGCCAAAGCCAATTACTCGCTACAAAGTAGTCGACCGCTCGACTACCGCCCGGCAAGTTTTACAACCATGCATGATACCATCTCAGCATATATAAACCTTTTTTAAACAACTCAGAGTTTTTTAAGCCTTGGAAATCATTACAATTATTAAACTTAAATCTCATCACTTGTGTAAACAATAACAAGGACCTTCTTGGTAAATAGTAAAATTAGCGATTAGAAAAGCTGTTTACTTGATAAGCCTTCAGTGACTGATCAGCTGCCTCTTTCTTGTCATTACCAGACTTGAACTCTGCAAGATACCTAAAGTAATCTCCCTTCCTGCATTCAGTCACAAACCATCACAGTATATTTAGAATCCGGAAAACATAAAGGTCATCACTAGTCCTACTTGAAAAAGGTTCGGTTTGACATCTGAACTCTTTTTGAATTATGTTTAGGCAATTATTCATAGATCAAATTGCTAAAACACAAACACCACACACAGCCATAAAGGCATAAAGAATCAGCAACCACCAACGAATAAGACAAGAATGTTCTTTTGGACTTTTTTTTCTCAAAGTCGGTTATACGTAATACTCACATCTTATAGTAGAAAACAGTGGATTCTCCAGCAGATGAAGATGGAATCAGATGCTCATCAATAACGGTCATGATATCACCACAAATGTCAGACAACTCGGTTTCCACCTTCTGCCTATATTCCTTAATCCGCTTTACATTAACTTCATTGCCTCTTGACTCCTCTTTTTGCTCAATGGAAGATAATATCCTCCATGATGCCCTACGTGAACCCACCACATTCTTGTATCCAACTGAGAGCAAGTTTCTTTCCTCAACAGTCAACTCGATATCCAACTTTGCTACTTTCTTCATAGCATCAACCATCTCTGAACAAAATAATCAATCGCCATAAAATCAATCGTCACATCAACTAATACAATAATTCTATATACTACTAATAACATATAACATCCGAACACCTTTTCCGTATTTTTATACAACGGCTTAACATAGCCCTCCGTATTTAAATATCCATCCTTGACAAGGCTTGTAAGGAAAACAATCATTCATTTAATACCTCAACTAATGTCCGATTATCCTCTACATCGCTAATTAGCATATCTGACCGTTACATCAAGTACCATTAGCCATTTTAGGTAAGAAAGAATCCCCGTTTAACGCCTTAACCTATTATCAGCTACATAGCAATTCATCTAACTTAACTAGCACGTATAAGTGTGTTCGTATATACCTTACTAAATACTAACATTAGCTTGGTTTCAAGTGGCGGAGCTAGAAGAAATTTCGTGGGAGGGCCGAAGCAAATTTTTTTCCTCAAAAACATTAAATGGGAGGGCCGAGATGAAAAAAAAAAAANAAAAAAAAAAAAAAAAAAAAAAAATTAACACATGAAATCGCGAAAAAAATACACTAACGGGCTTAGGCCTAGGGGGCCGGGACCCTTCCCGGTCCTCACATACTAAGATCAAGCTTACTATTTTAGTACTCTTAACATCTTCATTTCTAGCAACAAAAAACCATCATGATTCCAAATTTAACTACTTATTACTCCCTCCGTCCCAAAATCATTGTCCCATGACACACACACACACACACACAAAAAACCGTTTAAGAAAAGCACAATTGTTACTAGTTTCTCTTTTTCATTTTTTAGTAAAATGACAGTTTTACCCTTGACTAAATTAATTATTGTCTTCTTTAAAGTTTTTAATAATAATTTCAAGCCAGGGATAATATGGTAAACTCGATCAAATATATCTATTTATTTTTAGTAGCGGACAACTAAATTAAGACATAAAAAAATAAAAAATAAAATAAATTCAAAAAATCAAAAAATTTATATTCGATTACCAAAAATATCAAAATTAAATCTAATTTCTGTTACCATAAAGTAATAATAATACCCAAATTACACAAATTAATATCTGAAATCAATAGAATCAATAAAATACATGTAAATCTAAATAATAAAGAATGATGGAAATAAAAATAAAAAGGGGGATCTACCATCATAACGTTCAGCTTGTTCAGCAAGCTTAGCAATATAGATGAAATTTTCACGTTCAGCAGCCATTCTTATTGATACCGATCTCAAACCTTTTCTTTTGTCAAAGGTTTGTGTGTGTGTTTTTGTGTGTGAGAGAGTGTGTGTGTATGACTTGAAATATATCGAGTGGAAATGTTTATTTTTGGTAACCATAGTTTGGGTTTTTTCATTTATGGCATGATAAAAATAGGGATTTTGAGTTACGGAGGAAGCAGTAGCAGTTAGCATTATTGTGGATCAGTAATTGTTTATTTTGTTAAAGTGTCTGGTAACATAGTTGAATGTTTGTAATTGTTAAGTGTAAACGTTAGTTGGCAGTAAATGCTCTTTCAAGTAGCATTTTGATTTGGAGCATTTAGAAAATTTAAAAATGTTAGTTGCTTGTTGCCAAACAAGAATTATGTAAAAAATGATAAACGCTAGTTGCTAGACAGTGTCGGATTAGGATTGTTTACTTTTTAGCAAGAAACTTTTGTGTTACTGAAGTTGCTTATGATTATTTGCTTATTGTTTGGTAATTAGGTAGAAGGTTGCGTGTTTAAATATTCTTATTTGAGATTAAATTAGAAAGATTTTATACTTTAGTGTTTTACCTAAAAGATTTTTAAATGGACATGGTTTATTTTTCTCGCCAAGTGACTGTTCTTCTAGGGTATTTTGCATTTTTTTTTTTTTACAAAATAAGCAAATAAGGACATTATCTTTGAAGTAGTTACTTTTCAAATAGCTTACGAGTACTTACTTTAAGTAGAAGCATAAGGAAAAGAACAGGTAGACGCATAAGAAAAAAAGATAGCAATCCCAAATATTTATAGGTTTTAGCTTTGAAAGCATCACAATATAAACATTATGTATCATTAGTAATGGCTACAACAACTACAATCATATGGATAAATTGATTCAAGGTTTTGGATCGACTGAAAAAAAAAAAAAAATATATATAATATATATATGGGGGCTCCGGCTCATCACGGCGCGCGGGGTACCGGCACAGTCAGCTGCAACCCCCCGGTGAGCAACAACACACAACCACACACACACTACACACGAGGACCTGTTAGTATATTATATTTATAGTAATATAATATAATATAATAATATGCCCTCAAGTTCAACGACGGTGACCACCGACTACGCATTAAAAATACAGATAGATAGTAGCGAGTTAGACATTAGCGTTTAAGAATATGTATTAAATTTAGTTAGATAGCAGTGAGTTAGATATTGCCGTCCAATTATCTATTTATAACATGATATATTATTTATGTATAGGTCTGAGTTATCAAAATATTTGTTTCTTAGTATAGTTACATCGAATTTGGTTTCAATAGTTTTGAAATTTGTAATTGGTAGACTAGTACGCACACACAACTTTTTCATAGACTTAAACAGTTAAAAATGGTAAAATTGTCGTTTTCTGTAAATATATATCCTTTAGCAACTTGGAAACTCATTGTAGGTATTGTTTTGTTTGTGATAACTACACGGATAAGACTTAACAATGAATGAATCAAAGAGGTATTTTGTGACAATCAATGTGCTTAACTTGTGAGATGATAAGACATTGAAAATGTACAACTTATAAATTGAACAACAAAGTCGTACTTTGGTTGCCAAACTATAATAGATAAAAAGTTAAGGGGACTATAATGGAACTCCAGACGATCAGTTGATAAAAAAAGTGCAAGTGGATTGAAAACGACAAAAGGACCCACAGGTCGTAGACATTAGTGTATGGCTACCACTTATAGTGCGCCACGTAGGACACACTTGGCACGTGCTTTTCTGTGTGAATTGCAACTTGATATCTGATGCTCATACTATTTACATTTAGACCCTCAGCTTTCAGTGCTAGACATTTAAGTCCCCCAATTCTAGGGCTGAGCATACCCCGACTGACTACCGACTACCGCCCCGATCCCGACCATCCCGACGTCCCGATTCCGATCCCGATTCCGATTCGGGTCGGGAGTCGGTTAGGTTTTCCGACGAACTCGGGATTCGGGCTTGTCGGTATCGGGTCGGGACGGGATGAAAACCGGAAAACAACAAAGAAAACCGAGAAATCCTCCCGATCCCGACCGATCCCGACCGTCCCGATACCGAACCGATTGGTTTCGGGTCGGGAGTCGGTTTGGTTTTCCGGCAATATCGGGATTCGGGCTTTGTCGGTATCGGGTCGGGACGGGTCGGGACCGGCCCGATGCTCACCCCTACCCAATTCAAAAACTTGGACAGTATACTTCTTTTTACTAGCATGTTTTAAATGGAAAAACTTATTTTCTTTATATCTGAAGTAGGGCCGATCAACCGAAAACCGAATCGAACCGATAAATCGAGCCAAACTGAACCGATCTTATTCGGTTCATTTTTCGATTTTGTATAATTATTTTGGTTATACTCTGTTCGATTCAGGTCAAAACACACCTATTCGGTTCGAACTAGCTAAACCGATTCGAACCAACCTTTTTCGGTTCGGTTTCAGTTTTACTAAGTTTAACTCAATTCGGTTATCGATTCACGTTTTACTCTTAATCGATTTTCAGATCGGACCGGGTTTGACCCGTTGCTAAGCCTTAATTTGAAGTGATAAATGGTGAATAACACTAGTTAAAAGTAACATGTGCAAATGGTTAGTGACGAGGCCAATTATTTTTTTACGGTCAAATTAGATCGTATAGGCGTTGGTACATTTTTCTTTATTTCTATCAGGTTAAATAACTGATTAAGAGTGAAATATAACTTTATATACTTTATCTCGAAAGACCATATATGTATGATCTTGAAAATTCTTACTCAACTGCTTTTTGCTAAGGTGATTTGGTTCGTTAATATTTGCTTACACTTAAAAATTAAAATTGCATGTTTGTACGATCTCTTATGTTTCGCTTATTGTCTTAACTATGGCTATTAGTTATTATGATGCACTATGGATTTCTAATCATCGGATAAAAATAGTGTTAGAACTTTAACATTGGTTTTTAGATTTTCTATGTGTCACATTATCAACTATTTCGAATGTATTAGGTTTTACCGATTTAAGCTTTGTGGAACAATAAATCACGTCATGTGACTTAGTTGGAAAAAAAAAAGTTAAAAACATGATTACACGAATATACCTTTGCTTATGCTACTAACACAAAGAAAAGGGTGCATTGTGATTTAACTTGTAGATTAAGGACTATAGTGACAATTATTCTGATACCTGAAACATAAATATTCTAAAGGACGTGCGTCCTGATCCTGCATCAACGTCAAACACCGAAAAAAATAAAATGAGAAAATAAGTTGAAATAAATCAATAAAACCGCCCATATACTTTATGAGTTTATTCTGTGTCTAAATTATATTCATTTTTTTTTTCTTTTTTTTAAGTTAATTAGTTTTAAGAAACCTCGTAGTATATAAGTTGCATATCAACTTAGAGATTGTGTGTTCAAGACTATTTGTAAGAAACATTTTGAAAGTGGTGGTACAGGACGTGAGAAAAAAAATTGCCGTTAAGAAAAATAGTACTAGTAATAACTAGTTTTAAGAAATTATAAAGAGATATCACGGTTGATGTTGGACGGTGGTCTAAAAAGAATATTCACCAAATCACTAAATTAAACACGGTGACCATTGCCACAAACTCACAAAGGTTTGGACAGATGAGATTATTCATTTTTTAAAATTAGCATGAGTTATAATATAGATTGACAACACTCGACATGATAAAGTTTAAACTTCTCGTAATATAATCAATAATTAGTGTTGTATAAGCCTTCTAAAGTATCCTAGGGACAAGGGTAAGTTTGTTTGATCTTATTTTTTTGGCTTATGAGCAGTGGTGGACCCATAATTAAATCAGGTTCATTTTTTGAGCAGTGTTGTAACCAAATTTTTAGAGATAAGATTCATTTTAGAAAAATCAGTATATTTGACACAATAATAGTCCATAGGGTTTTCGTGCATGTGAGGAAACCATCACGGTCCGTCCCCTGCTTATAAGCTTGACAAGCATTTTTATAAACTTATTCTTTGGGGCTTATTATTCGACTTGTGAGCTTAATGTGACTTAAGTATGAAAAGAAGCCCATAGGCTAGAAAATAAGCTAAGAAGTATAAATTAAGTCAAATAAACTGATAACCCAAATATATATAAAAAACGTGTTTACTTTTGACTTGACGGATTGGCAACGGTTGAAAAAGCAGACAAACTTTTGTAAAAACAAGCATGATTGATGCATATATGTGATATATCTATTCACAAAATGATTACATTCATACCTTAGAAAAGTTAATGCACTCCATGAGACCATGACCTTAACCAAAAGTGGTCTTGTGAATTGTCACTGGGTTACTTTAGTTGTTCTTTACACCTCATTTCGCTTGGCTGCTATCTTGGCATTGTGGTTTATGAAAAGTGTAGTGACATCGACATATGCAATAACAAATGAGAAAATAGGTTTGCTACATTAAAGAAAGTAACATACTTTTATATTTTACAGATCGAATCAAAGTATTTTAAAAGTTGCGCTTTTGTTCATAGAAACACTTGGTAAAAGTACATTGTTCAGGTTGGTTCTTGGTAAAAAGTTATAAGTTGTTATAGTATGATAAACTTGAGAGCATATTGCTATTCTAGAGGAAGGGGTATGGTGGCATGCCGTTGTGCATGCCATTGTGCTAAATCAATGCCACATCAGCATTTCATATTTCATATTCACACACCAAAAATACTCCTCTTTCATATTCATCCTGTTTGCATGTCGTTTCTAAGTTTTTTGGGCCCCGCCATTTTATTTTATTTTCAAACAAACTACATTTTCATTCATAAAAATAAAAATACAAATTATAATACGAAAAATAAACAAACATTACGAAAATATGAAAATAACAAATTAGGCAACTAGCTAAAAGAAATTTATGCAAATAAAACTATAAAAATATTGGGACTAATTTGCAATAAAATAAAAAATCATTGATCTAAGATATACAGAATCTAATGAGTTTTAATATAAAAAACTAGATCAAAAACACAACTTTATAAAGTTTGCGGCCCATTAATAATTTCAGATGAAGCCCATAAAAGCCCAAATAAACATAACTGTTTGTCCCTTTCTTCTTCTTCTTCTTCTTCAACAGACAGTCACACACACAGTTGATCAAATACCAAATATGATAAGTGCGCCGAAAAAAAAAAAAAAATAAAAAAAAAAAAAAAAACACTGAAGAAATGTGCAAATGGCGAGCGTGAGTTCAATCGCGCAGGAAATGGCGAGAGCATGCTGTGGTGTGGTGGCGTGGGAATGGCGACGCCATTTCCCTTGCTACATGTGAATGGCGCGGAGGCTACATTACCGCACCCCTTCATCTAAGGGTGTCGGTTGCAATGAAAGTTATAGGCATGTTATAAGCACTATCACATCATCTTTTATTTTATAACATTTCTATAAAACAACTTGTGGTTCTAGTTTTTATTTTTCTTTTCTATTTTCTTTAAAGCATATACATTTCATTAAACAAAAAATAAAATTACAACTCATATAAAAAACTACATTTAAAAAAAATAAAACTATAACACATACAAAACGTACTTTACGTTTCGCTCTTGATATCGTTGCCAAAAATGCACATAATCATGTCAAAGTTCGTTATGTGCATATCTTTGTCACGTAATTCCTTTTGCTTTCATCGGTTTGTTTCGCATCTCTAGACCCATATACGTTGTATATTGGCTAGGAGACTAACATATATCTCGTTTTTCAATTGTTTTAAACTTTTTGATCTTTTAGCATCATGTTATGCAATACGATACAACAATACATAATTTTACGTATCTTGATCACCTTGTAAGTACGTGCAGGTTGTGCTATAATCCCCCAACGACCTAGCAAGACACTAAAAGCTCGTTCCACATCTTTTCTTGCACTTTTCTTGAGCCCTCATAAAATTCAAATTAGGTTATAAAAGTTGCCCAAGTGAGATAAAGATCGTCGGATAGGTAATACCCTTCGGTGTATGTTTTACCATCCACCATATATGGAACCTCGAGACTAACATCATCAAGAAGGTCGTCAAACAAGTTTGAACGATATAGAACGTTAAGGTCATTATTTGCCTCGTTATACCAAAAAAATGCATGCCAAATCTACAAATCTTGCAATGCAGCAACTTCAAGCATTATTGTCGGGTATTTGTGATACCTCCTTTTGAATTTCCCTTTGTACACAAGTGGGCAATTCCCCGCTTGCCAATGCATACAATCTATACTACCATGCATACCTGGGAACCCATGATAAGTTTCACGTTTTTCATATATACCCAAATGCCATTAGAAGAGGGTTTTCTTAAATACTCCCCCAAGTATAAATCTAATATGCATTTAGTATCCAAACTATCACGACAATAATGTTCACCAATTTGTAAATATTCATCAAAAGCATCGGGTGTTGTCGCGTACACCAATTGACGTATGATGGATGTGCATTTCATTATATGACTAATACTCATTTTACCCGTTTGTATTGGGCTGTGACCAAGAAAATAAAAAGTGTTCGGGATTAGATTCAACATTATAGCTAGTTATACCTTTAACTATTGATAAAATTAGTTTTGAGCTCATTCAAAACTGTCGCCTAAAATTTCTCTCAGGTTATTTTGGGTTGTCGCCAAAATAATTTTCCAAAAGATGTTGTTTGGCACCTACAAAATCCTGTGGTATGCTCGTCCGAGTGTTTGAACTAATGGCTCTATCGTCATCGAAAGATAGATAATGTTTATGATAATCGCACAAAACCGTAACAATACTTCGGCTCGTTATATGTCGGAATAACGTATGCTGAAAGTGTACGTTTGAAGTATATGAAATGGGGGAAAAAATGTCAGTTTAGGTTGTTTGTGTTAGTTTAATAGCCATAAAATAATAGTCGTGTGTTAGGATCGAACTCGAGATCACGGGATTGCACACTTTACGTATGAAGAGTAATTGAATAATAATTATTTATAAAATGTTGTATTTAATTATTATAAACACGAAACACTTAACGACCGTTAGTAATTAACGGATAATGACTAACGATCGTTAGACGAATAAAAGGAAAGTGATATGTGTGATTATTTGGTAAGTCAAGAAAGTTCTAGAATCTCCTTAGGGATTAGAACCGATCGGCCAAGGGTGTTTACCTACCCAAAACCTAACTTGAGCACCAAGTAAACTCACCTGTATAAACAAACTCAAGGTTCATTGTTTTCTAATGTTTTTGTACACACACAATACCCTTTTGTTTTCTCCTTTTCTTTTCTTGTTAAAACCGACCGACCCACACCTTGTATAAGGTTGGATCGACTTTTGTTAAGCAAAGAATTATTGTTTTGTGTTTCAATTACTTGCATAATCTTTTACTTGGTATTACTACGTGTGTACAAGAACGTGTACTAACACATTATTGTTAGTATTTTTGGATTGAATTACAAAATGGTAAGAGGTAATTCTTTTAATCCTATAAACCCTAATTAGGGTTCTTTATTGAAGAATTACATAAAGATTGATTCTTGTTCTTGTTAGAATCAAATGTACATTTACTTTATTATTTGGTTAATTAATTATGTACTATATGATCCTATACGCTTCCGCATGTATACTTGATGTTATGTGTTTATATTTAATGATTGTCATGATTATATAATTCCAATAGTTTGTATTGTAAAAGCGGTTATTTATTGAAAAAATGAGGTATTTGAACGTTATGGTGACAACACAGCATCTATGACATGTGCCGCGGTGCGGTTGGCAACGTCGTAGGTGCCAAATTTTGGCTATAGCGCCTCCCATAACCCGAGTTGCACCTTGCACGTAAACAAAGGTTTTGTTGATCAAATTATATAACTATTATTTTATGCTGCACAATTTTTATCGCGTGAGAAAACATAAAATTGCAAAGATTTGATTTGTTTTATAATACGAAAACTAATCTCATGGCCGGATTTTAACATGTGCAAGGTGATCGACAGCATATGGCCTTCAATTTTGAGGGGGCCCACGATTTTAGACCAAAGGGATGATTTAATTTGATTTATGGCATTAAATTGATGAGAATATACTGAAAATGCATGTTTATATAGATTTCACGAAGAAAATAAGTGTGAAAATCAAGTTGCATCACGCCATAAAATGTTTTAGAGGAAAAGATAGAAACAATGTGTGAGGAAGATGACGATTTTGGTTCATCTACACTTTGCTCCCTAGCTGTATAGTTTCATTTTCAAATAAGTGTAAGAAGTTTACAACTTTAATGGTTTCAACCCTGATTATAACTAGGAATGGTCACCTACATTTTACAAGATTGTCCAATACGATTATAATTTGACAATTATACATTAAAGCTTTTACAGTTTAATTTTTGATTTTTAACTTTTTCATTTTAGAATGACTACTTTTTTCGAACCCTATGCCGCTATCTCACACATGTCTCTTACAAGGACCGTCTTTAGGGGAGTGCAAGCGATATCATTGCACAGGGTCACCGCTTGACGAGGGCCACAAAATTCTATGCACTTCTATTATATATATACAATATAAGGCTTGAGTGTAATTAGTTCACACACTACTTATACATGTGTATTTTGTGAGTGTGTTTAAGGGCCTCTTTATGGTGATGGCACGGAGCCACCGAAATACATGAGATGACCCTGTCTCCGACGAGACTTGAACCACAACGTATTGGTTGATAGGTGCGCCACATACCACTAACCACTCTACCAAAGGCTTTGGGTGTACCTGCTCTCAACAAACTCGTAGCCTCGTAGGGTAATTTTAGCAAAGGGCCCTCAAAATTCACAAGACGTCCCTGGGTAATCTTAGGTGGAAACAGTTTTAGCCTCATGTTTAGTTAAAGTTTCTGAATTGATGTTGTTGAATGTTGATATTGAAAAAATTGGGATAATATACGTAAGAATAGAGCGACAAATGAAGATGATAGATTGGTTTACTTAAAAGTTCGATGGACAACCCTTAGGACTATGGTAATCAGGTCCATACATGTTCAGATTCAATGATTAATGCAACCCGAAGTGATCTGGGGTGTGGATCAATATTCTTAAAGTGGTAAAGAATCAAATGGGATCTTGTATTTAAACTTTTTTCAGAAATCATTTGGTTCAAGTGCAAGTACTACGGCATTTGGCCAAAACATCGTCTCCTGGACATCTGAAAATAATCAGTTGGCTATCTGATCAAATATCACTGCACGGTTGATTTGAATACAGTTAGATGTCTTGTTGCGATCAAGTAAGAGAGACCGAGTCTCATTTATTCATATCGGACTATAGCTGTGGAGATTTGCTCCACAATCTCGAAGTGGTGGACCCAATGTGTGCTATGTTTCTGATGCTAAATCACATATGTTAAGCTTCAAACCCATGCCTAAATTAGTAAATGGCATGCAAGCGCAATGTTCAGATGTGGTTATTCCAGCTGCAATCTGGCACATTAGATGTGGTTAACATTGAAATCAATATATAACAAAAATATACAAACGTCTGTGCTTGTGCTTGTTTATGTATGTACATAGTTACTCATCCAGCATATACGTATGTATAACCACATATTTGTAAATACACACATTCCAGCTTAAGCAGTAGTCAGTGTGGTTTCTAGTAAGTCCATCTTACAAAACTATTAAGGTGATGGTTTGTGATGGTTTCTTGGTTCAATCTGGTGTATAAATTAAATGTTTACAACAAAGATGGGCTGTGTTTGATCATAACACTCAGCCAACATAGCAAAATAAGTAGAAAGTGAAACAATTTAAATAACACTTGTAATCAAGTGGATAATATTTATTAGTTTCATGGATAAACCACGGTGCATATGATACAACTTCAGCAACGCAGATCATCATCAGGCAAAGTACGTAACAAACATGGTTCGACCAAATTCAACAAGGTGACCATGGGACAAGTAAACAACTCTAGAAAGCATATAAATGTGCCGCGACGATGTCCAAAAGCATTAAAAAAAAAAGGTGATATACTTGCACAACACGGTTAGGTTAACCGGTGTTCTGCATACCAGCAGCAATTCCCTTCATGGTCAGGATAAGAGTGTCCTCCAAACCTGGTGCATACTCACTAGTCGGGTTCAAGTGGATAAGTTCATCTGCAGGTTTGCTTGGCTCAGCATACTCTTTGGAGATATGAGGCCTTAATGTCACATGATAGTTTGGATCACGGATTCGCTTGAGGGTATAAGTTTGGCACACATTCAATGTTGTGATGTATGAATCACGCAGACGAAGTCTTTGTTTCAAGTAGGGATCACCCTCGAGAAGGTCCTTGTGTCCAGCAATCTACAAATACAAGAAGGAAATTATGATCAGCCGTTACTAACTCAAGAGCATGAGTTTAAAAGACGGGTGGCAAAATGGATTCAGCACAAAAATGGGTCACGTTTCGTATGGGTCGAAACAGGTCTAGTTGACCCAAAATACCTTGTCCAAAAACTAAACTATCAAATGATATAGCTATTTTTCTAAATTTTACCCATCTGGCCCGTTACTTTTATCTATTTGATAAAATTTCACCGACCCGAAACAATCCATTTATATAAGTAAATGAATCAAAAGCCAAATTGAGTTATGAATGTTTAAAATTATACCATGAGGAGATAATCTTTGGTTTCTTCATAGTTTGCCCTCAAAGATTCTCCAAAGGACCAGAGATCTTCAGAGACAAGGAGCTTGTCATTCAGTGCAGCAATACCTGGGTCTCCTTTAGCAAACACCATTTCAACTAAATCGATGGTCACCCTAAAGAAAGGCCAGGTTTTGTACATTTCTTGTAGCATTTGAAGATTCTTGCTGTCCTTTTGAATGACATGCTTGAATCCTGCCCCGAACCCGAGCCAAACCGGGAGATGGAATCTGGTCTGAGTCCATGCGAAGATCCATGGAATAGCTCGGAGTGATTCAATGCCTCCACTTGGTTTTCTTTTTGCTGGGCGACTTCCGATATTCATACGTCCGTACTCCAGTTCCGGTGTGGCCTGCAAAGAAATTATAAAAAAATAACAAAATTAGTTGGTGAAATAATCTAAAAGAGAATAACATTAACGGTTCATGTGGTTTGCTCAAAGTTAACACATACAGGCTGTCAAAACACTGTTTGCTTTCAAATTTGGTCCCTAAAGGAGAGGATAGAGGGTGAGGGACCAAATATGAAAGCAAACAGTGTTTCTAGTTGACCATATCCTTAATTAGTATCAGCAAGGGACCAGTGCGGTCGAGCAAACTATAGAGAATATTTATGGAATTTACTCGATATAAATTGCAATGGATTTTAAGGGTACTCACAAGGCGGAAATACTCGACAAAACGTGGCTCCTGGAATACAATTGAACGGTACTGTTCGGTTGCAAGAACTGCTATCTGGTCCATAAGTTCACGCCATTCGGGTCGTGGTGAGATTGGGGGGTTCATTCCATGCTCAAGTGTAGCTGCACAAAACCTTTGGAGTGTTCTGAAACACAAATGTTCCTCACCAAAAGATTGTTCAATAACCTCTCCTTGAACTGTGACTCTAAGAGACCCATGAATGGTCTCTGGTGGCTGAGACAGGATAGCAAGATGGGTGGGGCCACCTCCTCTACCGACGGTCCCACCACGTCCGTGGAACATGACGAGTTTAACTCCAAACTCCTTTGCAACTTTTATAAGCTCTTCTTGCGCTTTGTATAGCTGCCATGCAGCAGTAAACCTTCCAGCATCTTTTCCTGAATCAGAGTATCCAATCATGACTTCTTGCTTCCCGTTGATCCGTTTAGTGTACCAGTCAACTGAGAAAAGACGGGCCATGGCAGCGGGGGCCGCTTCAAGATCAGCAAGTTTTTCAAAAAGTGGGACCACACGTAACGGTTGCTTCACATGGCATTCACGTTGAAGAAGCTCAACAGCAAGCACATCAGAAGGTGATGTAGCCATTGAAATGATGTAAGCACCAAAACAATCAGATGGGAGTTCTGCTAAGACAGCGAATGTATCCAAAACATCCTTAATTTCCTCAGTTTTGGGAAGATCATCACCAAAAAGTGGACGTTTACCGCTGAGTTCAGACAGAAGCCATTCTTGGCGTTTCTCTTCTGACCACTCACGGTAGGAACCAACTTCTAAATGTTGAGTGATGGCGTCGAGGACATCAGTGTGGCGATCAGATTCTTGCCTTATATCGAGTTTTACTAGCGAGAGTCCAAATGTGGACACTTGTCTTAGAAAATCAAGAAGGCTTCCATCAGCAATCACACGATCACCACAAGCACACAGGGATCGGTAGCATAGCTCGAGAGGCTCCAAGAACTGCAAAAGTTGGAAATATGAGTAAAGAAAGCATAACAAAGAATGTCATTACAGACGAAGCGATTATTATAGCAAGAGTTTTAAGAGGGTATTTGGATGTGTGTTTCGATAGTGATTAAGTATTGTTCGATCTAATACAATGACTGGTAGTTTATAGCGTTTGGATGTGCTTAGTTGTTTAAAGTTGTGATGATCAGATAATATACCTATTTGATTGTTTCACAAATCCTATTTTTAAGAAATCACTTAAAATGACCAAGTAAGACATTATTTTGAAAGCAGAACATATTTCGTGTGAGATGAGTCCCAGATTAGGTAACTTTGCTTTACACTTTTTGTTGCAGCTTGTAAGAATAATTATTTAACCCATAAAAAAACATATTTTATTCAAACATTAAAAACTTATTATTGCCACTAAAGGGCGCAATAATCAAACAATCAGTTTTAAAGCACAAGTCCAAACACTCCTTAAAACAGATCTGCCTCATATCTCATAAATGGGAAGTAATTGGTTGATGTTGAGAGGGTTAGAGATACCTGTTCAACATTTGTATAAACAAACTCTTCTGGAATGTCGGATTTCTCATGGGCTAATAGATGTCGAGCTCGTTCACGTGTATTATATAACTTGTCCCTTACATCTCCAAGAATTACACGATAAGGTTCAGTTGGAGGAACCTGTTTCCAGAACTCTGGAAAAAAGCACAACAATTCAGCAACTTTCACGTGTTCTGATATCAGAATAGTATTAGTCAAATTTACTAATAAATAATTAAATACCTATGTAGTGCTTCACATCACTCCTTGCTGTTCTATAAAGTTCTTCTGCTCGAACACGAAGTTCATCAGTACAACGCCACATGGACATCTCAAACATTAGATCCTCAATCTGGGAAAAGTACATGTTTGCTGCCATCATTCTGGCAAGTAAGCAAACATCCCTTGTTACCTCAGGTGTCACCCTCGGATTACCTGCATTTCATACGAAAAAAAATATTATAAATAAATTAATTAAATCTTAGTTTTTTTTCAAAGACATTGCTTTTTAAGTCTTAAAAATAGCTTAAATTTGGGTTAGTTGGAGAACATACCATCACGGTCACCACCCATCCATGAAGAAAACTGAATAAGAGGAGCATTGTATGGAACACGTTCATTGATCCCAATGTTCTTAAGAGCCGTGTCAACACGACGTAAGAATTTAGGAACACCCTTCCAGATTGTTTCATGGAAGTAGCTCATTCCCGCTCTCATCTCATCTTGTGGAGTTGGAGGAGTCCTCCTGATCTCATCTGTACGGAAAGCAGCTTGAATCTACAAATTACATAACACCAATTAATAAAAATAAAAATAAAAATAATATATATATAAAAAGAGGCATAAAGGATTTGATAGTATAGACTTGGTTATTGGTCAGATCGTTAGTACTTACTTCTCTATGCAAAGCCTCATCAAGTTCCTGCTTATCATCAGGAGTGATGTCTTTTGCATATAACTGAGCCAAACAGTCACGGATCCTGAAAACGACGTTAAGCATAACATAAATGGTCAATTTTAAAGTTGACTATTTGGTCAAGACTAAATAAATTTAAAAGGGTCAAAGGATATACCTTCCGTGCTTCTGAAGCAAAGATCTACGAACAGACTGAGTTGGATGAGCAGTCAAAACCAAATCGACAGTCTGATTCTTGAGTGCATCAAACACCTCTTCAGGGGACTTCTTAAGCTGATGCACCATCTTCTTCAAAGTCTCCTCGATATCAGATTCAGTCGTTGCATTAGCTTCATCAGCAAAGTCACCCTTCTTCAACTTGATCCTGCGACGATACGCAATCTGAACCTCTTCTGCCAGATTCGCCAAGTTAAGCATGTGAGAGAAAGCTTTCGCAATGACGATCGAATCCCCGGGATCTAAACTTGTCAAAACACTTCCAAGCTCCTCGAGCTTCTTAGGGTCACGCTTGCCTTCATACTCTGCAGATAGCTCATAGCATTCTTGAACCTACACAATCAAACACCCTAAAAATCTAAATAACCTGTGCCTTATTATATCAATAAACTCAATGAGACATTTTATCAAAACATTTAAACGGTATGTTATCGATCCGATCCAAATAGTACTCACATTCTGATCTTCAACTAATTAGTGGGCATTTGTTTAAGCTTATACGTAGACTTATCAGCTTATCTGATCCTGCTATATTTTCATAAGCCAATTTTTCTCAGCTTATTTGTTGGCTTTTGAGCTTATTATGACTTATAGATCAAAAAGTAACCATTTTTTTACTGATCCAGTTTTCGGCAGTAAATCAAAACAATACTAAAGTTACCATCTTTAACAAACTAATCAGTAAGTTATACAACACCCATATAGCAACAGATTTCAAATTAATCAGTAACTAATCTCATCAAAAAACAAAAAACAAAAAAAAAATGTAAAGATTTTTAATTTAAAAAAAAAAAAAAAAAAAAAAAAAAAAAAAAAAAAAAAAAAAAAAAAAAAAAAAAAAAAAAAAAAAAAAAAAAAAAAAAAAAAAAAAAAAAAAAAAAAAAAAAAAAAAACTAAAAATCTAGTCTTTAACAGATTAATCAATTAACTAACTCATGCATTATAAAAACCCATTCATCAATTAGCTAACAGATTAATCAAACATTGGTGATCAATAAAAAAAAAAAAATTATAAAATTAGAATCTGTAAGAAAAGAGAGTCAAGAGACGTACAGTTTCTTTAAGATCTTCACCATGCAAATCTTGAAGAATATCAAGGAACTTATCTAAAAGCAAAGCATCATATTCAATCAGCTTATCATCTTCAGATACTTTACCCGGTACCAACAGCCTCAATTGCGCATCTATTGACGCCAATTTCTCCAAGTTCCTATTTGCCATCTTTCAGTGGTTGTTTTTGTTGATTTGTGATTGGAGATTTCGGGGTATTTATAAACCAACCAAGTGAGAGTTGTGATGTGTCTCAAAGTCTTCGCCAATTTGGCTAACTCCACGCCATCATTATTGGGATTTTTTTATTTTTTCGGTTCAAATTTATTGTCTTTTTAATTTGTATTTCATTAAAAGTAGTCTTTTCCTTTTCTTCCCTTTATTTTTTACTACTTTTGGGTTTAGTTATTGATTTCGGTAGTTACTTTTTTTTAGCTACATGAGTTCTAAATTGTTTGTTGGGTTTTGCTATCCTGTGTCCACTGGACACTAGAGATGGCAAAAAAATCCGAATCCGACGGAGAATCCGATACCCAACCCCGATTTGACCGGGGAATCCCCGAGTTGACCGGGTATGGGGATGGGGATGGGGAATCCCCATTACTCAAAAGCGGGTATGGAGGCGGGGATGGTAATACCCTCGGGTCCCCGTACCCGTCCCCGAATATCTTTTATACATGAATAAAATTATATACGTGTATAATATTTAAAATCTTCTCAATTAATAGCTAATATACTCATGTTAATGGTCGTTGTACCTTTGCATGTTGGATTAGTTCGCGTTTTTGTTTCCAATTGTAGTCGTTTTCGTACTTACAATAAGTCGTACTCTTTACTATGTTTTGTCGAATGTTTGAACTTAATCTAATGAATGAATTTTGTTTGCGTTTAGTATGGTTGCACCATTTAAAATTTATTTAAAATGTCAATTATATAATGGGGAAAAAATCCCCGATTCCCCATTGGGGATCCCCGTTCACCATAGGGGATGGGGATGGGGATGCAATTGTGACCCCCGACGGGGATGGGGATGGGGATGGGGATAACTATCTAACTTCGGAGATGGGGATGGTATCAACCATTCCCCGCATACCCGGCCCCGTTGCCATCTCTACTGGACACTTGTTTAGCTATATATATAGAATGTTGGAGTTAATTAATATCAAAATGATACAGTAATTATTTAAAGTAATTTTAGAAATCAATAAATGTTCATTAAATGCATTTTTTGATTTAAAAGGAATTTTGTTTTCATTAATTGCGCTTAATCATGTAACTAATGCGCACACATTAGCAAAACCCTGCGCGTTGTAGCGGGTTTAAAGTAATTAAGTTATCATTTAAATGATATGTAACGGAAAAGTATAAATCATAACTTATTACATGTATAGGATAGTAAATATCTAAAACATGGAGTTTAAGATGTAAAATATATACACTTTTATTTTAATCTTCTTGCAAACAAGTTTTAATTAAAAAAAATGTAAACAAAATGATGTGTAAAGAGTTATAGTTTAGTGTTTAACGGATTAATCTATCAATTTACCAATTTAAATTCTGTTAAATTATAAAGTTGGAATTACTTTGTCTTTTTTTTATTTTTTATTTTATTTTATTATTATTATTATTATTATTATTATTATTTTTGTCATTGACTATATAAGAAAGGGTCTTTTGGAGATTTTGGTAAACTATAAATTTGAGCTAAATTATCATTTTTCTAAAGTTGAAGGGGGTGTTTTGTAATTGCTTCAAACTTTATTGTTCATCTACAATAGAGTTGATGATGATAAATGTTATTACTATTAAAATATTTCTCTCATAAATTATCTTAGATTAGATAGATAAGTTTAATCGAGAATTACATATTAATCTTATTGAAATTACGATTACGTTTTATCTTTTATATAATAAAAGAATTACATCATTTCAGAGATTTTTTGACAAAACAATCTTAGTGGAAAAAAAATTGGACCAATAGGAATGCTCGATTTTGACACATAGGCGAAATCGAGCAATATGATTGGCCAATAAAAAGTCAAAATTGAATTGATTTTGGTCAAACTCTAATAAATTTGGTGGAGAATTTGATTAAGAAAAAAAACACATAAAAATATAGGTGTCAAATTTATGAAAATAAAAACTTAAAAAAAGAGGAGGTAATTAATAAAACATTAGTGGTTGAATTTTAAATATATTATATGGAGTTAAGTGTAAAATTATAAATCTCCATGTTTTTTGATAACTTTAGATAATAAACAAATAACCCCTTACACTTTATACCCCCTACACTTTATAATATGAACTTTGTTTACAATTACATGAGTATTAGTATTGGTTTGAGACTTCCATCCATTAAACTTACAAAATTTTATAAATGTACGAATTAGTTTTAATATACGTTAAATACTTTTAAAATAAATATTAGTTTTAAACTTTCATCTATTAAAATATCTTTTTACTATGTACGTTAAATATAAATAAGAACTCATGTTATCCTATTTAAAAGTTTAATCTATACGTACACGGGTTTGAATATTAAATACAGTTAAATTATTATTAACGGTAATATAAATATCAAATGGTAAGTACGAGTTACTGTGATATGAAAATAAATATACGCGATTGTACTTATAACGACTCATGTAATTATTATTTAAAGTTTATATATGGATATCCGGAAAAACATTTTTAAAAAACTTTACGGAGTATATTTTAACTCCATCAACGCTCATTATGTGCTACTAAACTCGCACATTTTGTACAACATGATATCAATAGTTAAAGTTAAACAACAACATCAACCTCAACATTAACATCTATGTCAGCTAAACAAAGTTAAATGTTTCATCCAATAAAATTTTTACAAAATATTAATTGATATTAATACATAATGAAAAAATCATGCATACTTATTAGTTGTACTTATATCATAATTTTCACGGGTAAATTCTTATAAAATATTAATTGATATTAACAAAAAATTTAAAATAAATTTGATTTATGTGTAAACCCATGTGATCAAAGAACCTTTGGCCCAATAACATTATAAGGAGACACGCTCAAGAATCAAATACAAGGTCGATGCTATGGTTATATTTACAATTTCTGCTAACTATTTTTCTTACTTTAACACATATTGATAATCTAACTTTTTAAAATATACATAAGATTTTCTATTTCTAAACGATAATACTATATAATTAATTTTTTTTAGAAAAACTCCGTGCGTGCACGGGTATTATAACTAGTTATAAGAAGACGATTATTACTTCGGAGTACTTCCTTCTTAATCTATCATGAATAAATAATTAGGGTAAAGTGCAAAAATGATCACTAAAGTATCATGAAATCGCAAAAATGGGACCAAGTCATAAAGGCATGCAGAAAAACCGCTAAAGTTACGTAAAAGTGCAAAAAAGCCACCGAGAGCCAATTTCCGTTAGTTTCCTCGTTAAGTGCCATGTCATTGAGGGTAGTATCGTCATTTTACTGTTCATACTTATTAAATTTGCAGTCATAATAACTTCTGTGTTTGGAAATCAATTTGACATGACCTCAATGGCTAAATTTGCAAAGTAGCTTAAAAGTTTTAACCCCATAAACCCCCTTACAACCCACACATGCAAATCACGACTCGAGGTTACAGTAAAAAAAAACACGATTTGCAGAAAATAGAATCATCACCAAACACCGCAATAATCACCACCACCATAACCACAACCACCACCACCAGCACACACCAAGAAACATCAACGTTGGTCACCACAACGACTGTTAATCGACCCCCACAACAACTTCCATGTCCACGTTGTCATTCTTAAGACACAAAATTCTGTTACTACAACAACTACACCACTTCACAGCCTCGTCACTTTTTCCGTAGCTGCCGTATACACTGGACTCATGGTGGCGTTCTCCGGAACATCCCTGTTGGAGGTGGCACTCGAAAAAACACTAAAAGAAAAAAACCCATGAACCCCACCACCACTTCGGGTTATTGTGATACAACTTTTGCTCCGCCGGAGTACAAGGAGTACCAGAGCCTGCTGCCGCCTCCACCAGTGGATGATGCCGGAAATGTGATGGTTCCGGATGAAGGAAATATGTTTATGTCGTCGCTGTTGGAGGGTGTTTGTTTTGAGGATGGTGTTTGGCCATTTTGTGGCAGTTAAGCTAGTTTCCTTGTTTAATGTTTGTCTTTTGTTTGTAGTGGCTCATGTACCCCATCTTTTTGGTGAATGGTTAAGTGTTTGCTTGTAAATTTAACTGATCTTGATCTTTTGGCTACTCGATATCTTTTGGCAGTAATTACCCAAAATGGCACAAATTGACTATCCTGTTTGGCCTTTGCAAATGAATGTACATGCACAAAACTACCCAAAATTGCCCAAATTGACAATCAAGTTTGACTTTTGCAAATGAATGTACATGCACAAAACTACCAAAAATTACCCAAAGTGACAATCATGCTTGGCTAATAGTTATCTTTTGATAGTAATTACCCGAAATTGCCCAAATTCACTTGGAGCCTCTTTGACTTTTGCAAATGACAATCTTTATTTGACTTTTAACAAAGCATCATAACATAATTAACAAAGCAACATAACATAATTAATCAACAAAAAGATAACTTGATTAACAAAGCAAACGATAACTTGATTAACAAAGAAACATAACATAAGTTTTCTTTGACCACAAAAACATTAAAATTCAAAGAAACATAACATAATTGATTTAAAAAAAAAAAAAAAAATCAAATTCAAAAGGAACCAAATACATCATGGTTACCATATCCCAATGACCCAATCACATACTTCTAAAGTCCTTTAACAAATGCGTGCTTGTTAAAAACTTTCAGCTTCGCTTCGGCAATCTTCTTCTTCAATTCCAAAAGCTCGATAACGTCGGACTTTTGAAGCTTCTTAAAATACTCCAAACACTTGAATATCTGCATCGAGGGACGCACAAGTTCTATTTCAGCCATGTACTTGTTCATTTGATTAACAATATCAAGCAACTATTGATATGCCTTTGTCAGATCTTTCGCATACTTCATATCCCGCTGTGTCTCCCTATCAAAATAAACAGTCATTTGGTATGGTAACTCTGTTGAGTTAGCAGCCGCCGCTAGTTCCTGAAGAAGCATAAATCGAGACATTCTTACACCTTTTGCTACAACTTCTATTTTAGTGTTTTTGTTAATGGATGAATGAGGAATTACTTGGGTTATATCATATAAATAGGTGGGATAATTACATATGGAAATGTGTTTTAGGCGTGTTTGGGTAATAAATGCTAAACGCTTGGGTTACCAACATACACATCCCAAAATTGCCTAGTTTTTTGGCTTCCATTAGATTAGATAAAAGGTTATGCAACCATTGACCCTAGTAAATATTACATAACCGGTAGATAAACTTTAGAACAAGTACATATTGTTATAATCTTCCACTACAACACCAATAGCAGAAGCAATACAGATTATTGACCTAACATAAAAGCATAAACCATGTATTTACCATATCCTTGGTTTCTTTGTCAGCATCAGTTTCTCCTCTTGATTTGGATCTTCCTTGTCTCAACTTTTCCTCTGCAAGCAACTCATTCTTGCCCAACTCTGTTTTTTTTCAAAGCAACTTCATCCTGGCTCATCTCCTTTACACTTTGTCCTTAATCACATCTCCCCTTCAACAACTGATATAACACCCCTCATTTCCAACTACACCAGCACACTGATCATCTGGTTCTACAGCCCCATCACAATCCTCTTTTGTTCAACCATCTCCAACACTCAAGTTATACGCTCATCATGAATCCGTCCTCGATCACAACTTTTTGTTCACCCATCATCACCGGATCCACCCAATCAAATCCAAAATTGCAAACGTTTCTTCACCAATGACCACAGTGGAACCAAGCAACTAATTTGGTCAAATGCAAAATACATACACCCTGTTTCTTTTTTAAGCTGCAACTACGTCATCAAGTTCATCTAATGTTGTATCAATTTCAGCAAACATGTCACTAATCTCTTGAGGCTCTTCAGGCTCTTGAGGCTCTCAATCGCATACCTGAACACCCCCAAGAATCGGGTCCAGGGAAGCATTACATGCAATGGGGTGCTACTAAACTGGTATCATAATGGAGTATAAAAGAACGGTTTTTTATCTCAACCGTTAGAAATATTCCTATAAAACAATGTGTTTTACATTTCAAAGTATTCGGAAATAGCCCATAAACATAATGAATGGTCCCAAACTGTTTATCAGAGTTCATCTATGCCCATTCGCATGGCCGTTTGCCAAGGCCTCCAAAAGTAAGTTAAATGACCTTAGGAAACCTGAACAATACATGCTTAAAACGTGTCAACACAAAGGTTGGTGGTTTCATAGAGTTTATATAAAGACAGTGTTAAAGTGGGTCGGGTTTGTGATATAATGAAGTAAATAGTGGGTTACATTGTTACACCATAAGTTCGTGTTGTTGTTTGGCCCTAACGGGTCAATAGTTGAGTGAATCAAGTGTTGTAGGGGTGAAATCAGTTGACACAATTCAGTTTAAGCAAACAGCGGGGCTACGTTGTTTACGCCCAATAAATTTTAGTAATTTGGCAAGTACTGTAATCATGACTTACAATACCGCCTTATTGCTCTAAGTCTCAATGAACGCAACCCTTTAACATGTGTGACATCATAAAAATGATGTAAAGTAAAACAGACATCATAGAAATGATGTAAGTAATAGTGCCGTCGTGTAGGATTTGCCAACATCCTATTGTTCTTAAAATAAAGTGCATTTGGCTACCTATCCGGCTAGCACAAATGGGGCGTCAACTGCCAATAATCTATTCATTATATTCGCGTTCACTCGCAAGTGACTAAGGTTCATGATATGAGGGATTTTCAGTGGCAAAGTGGTTCTTAGGCAATAATAATCATGGTAGCATACAGAAAAATACTTGTGTTCATGTTCGTAGCACGTAAAAGTTTCAATAAACAAATAGAGTTTTCATAAATCGAGTATGTTTAAGATAAACTAAGTAAAATGATGTAAGTAAACGAGCATGTATCTCCCCCAAAGAGTTCAAAATAGATAAAAGAGGGGCTATGACTCACCTTGGTGTGATAGTCTGAATAGAGTGATGTCAAATGATAAAGATATGTGGCACCGACATGCGACCTAAATTATTATCGCAAGTCTTAGTTACATGTTTGTTTATGACTCAAAATGTTCAAATAATTTCAAGTGTTCACAAGTTTGTTGTGTTTAATGTTACTTGTGTGGCAGAGTTTATGTTTAAAACATTTCAACGTGTTTGTAAGTATTGGCTCTTGGACAAAGTGGACATGTAGATATATATAGAAAAGTATTCAAGACGGATAAGTCTCTGGTTCGAGAATAACCGAAAGGCTTAATACGCAAATTATTCCCAATGAAAGTATTTGTGAAAGATTACAAGTCGTTGGTCCAATAATAACTATTATAAGTTAAGTATTTAAATTAACGATGTCTCGTGATACGATCTATAAATATAAATGTGTTTATATATGATAAACTAGAAAATATTTATAATATTTTTGGTTATAAATAACTAGTTTTTGTTGTTTGATTGAATGTGGGAAAATAAATTAAGTATAAGAATTTGACAAAAATCGGGCATGACCTGCTCGTAAATATTAGTTTTCCCTTATAAATCAACCGTCGCAAAAATACCCCATTGTCAATATATACTTATATAGTTTTACAATCATGGTTCAATTTATTAGATGTACTTGGTAAAATTTTGTTAAAAGAAAATATTGATTAGTGCTAATAGTTCAAGGGTTTAATGTGAAATTTGTTTGTAAATTGCTTGAACTATTTTTTAAAAAAATACTAGTATTATATATATAAAAAAAAACATATATAGAAATACAAAAGTGACGCGAGAGAGATTCGAACGCAGGTGAGTTGTCTAGTTACTATGCGATACAACCAAGTGAACTAAAGACTCTTTCTTGTTTTGTTTTACAGCCTAAACATATTTAACGATCATTTAACTGTTTTGTTTTGTATATAATTTCTACTCAGTGTACTAAGCATGCGTGCATGAAATCAATTTCTAACTTCCATTTCAAATCTGTTTTGCTAAAATGTTTCTTCATTTACTCACATCAAACCCATATGAGTACAAGGTAGTGTAAATATGCGACATGATTTCCAAATGAAACCAAGACTTATATCGATTTTATAGGCAAATCTTATGAGCTCGTTTAAGTCGATAAGTTATGAAAATAAGTTTTATGAGCCACGGATGAGTTAAGAACTAAAATAAGCACTTCGTACAAAATGAGCCAATACTTATGTTAATTTAGCTTTATGTTTTCTTTTATGTTCTCGAAAGTTATTTAAGATTTAAAAGTTTCAACTTAAGCCACATATATCTCATGCGTTTCATATATGGGTCGAACGAACTAAAAATGAATGCTAGCTTATTCTTTTAGTTTCTTAAGTCATGCAACCACACAAGTTTTTAAAACACAACATTAGTCGTTTTCATGAATGTCGAATGTGTTTATACATGCATGTTGAACGTATACATGTGTATGTCGAGTGAGGGTAAATCGAGAAATCCATTTTTTAGTTTTGCAAGTTGAATGTATATATATGTATGTATGTCGAAGTGAAAAATAAACCAAGTAAAACATATTTTGGTTTCTCAAAGACTTGAACACTTAACAAAATAGCATGTAATATAAATGTGTATTTTGTTTGTATTATAAGGAAATCAAAGGACATGATATGAAAGCTTTAATCTCTTACAGTGGGTATGAAGGGAGTGTGTGAGTCGAATTGAAATGCAAGAACAAGAGCAAGGATTTTTAACCCCAAGCTTAATAACCCAAAAGCTCCAAAACTTACTCCAAATTACCCAAGATTATTCCAAGCTTCAAACTTTGAATACACTTGTTGTTTTAGCGAGATTTGAAAGTAAAATAAGCAAGTAAAAGTGTGTGTGTGTGTGTCGTTGGTTTGAGAGTGAGTAGAAAGGGTTTTTAGTTTGTTTTCTTTGTGTGTAAAGTTTACAAGTTTGCTTCTGTATATAAGGACCTAAGGTATAATGTTTAGATTAAATTACAAGCTACCACATGGAATTCAACAAAAGTGAGTATGGTGCTTGTTTGTTCGGCTGATTTCAAGGGGTAAGGTAAGGAGTCAAATCTTGTATTATAGGAGGACAAGGCATGGTCTTAATATTAGTCAAATAATCTAGTTATAAGCTACTATTTAAAAATTCAAAAAGGGATGGTGTGTTGGTGCATGCTTGCCGAAAACCATGGGGAAGGTCAAATCATGTTTTGTCATCTCCTTTTTGCCTATTACACGATGGTCTCAAGTTGAATTTGATGGTTATGAAAGTCCATGGTCAAAAGTAAGGCCTTGTAAATATATTAAGCTAAATATTTACTGAGTAATAGCGGGTGGCAAGACAATAGTGATATGGGGAAGACATGGTATAAATATTTATTTCGTGTATCTCTTTGTCCGTGAGCTTAAATGTGAGTCGCGGTGTCCCGGTTTGACACTATAATTTAAAATATAAAATACTTTTCGGGATGTTTTTATATAAGTATTATTAAAGACATTTTATGGACTCGAACATGAGTTAAATTACTGCCATAATAATTTGGGTGTTGGTACGCGTGCGGTGACGGTATGCGCGTGAGCCCGTTCGAAGTGAGATATGAGATATGCCACTAACATATTTCATAATTGTGTTATTTAAATAATAGAGCAAAAAAAATGTAACCCTTAAAAGTGGTTTATTAAACGTTCAAATGAAATTACTTTGTGTTTAACGTTAGTTAATGACTAGGTAAATTACGGGGTATTACAGATCTTTTCAGGTCTCAGCTAGAAAGTCTAAAAGGGAAGGGTGTGGATACTAAGTTTGCAAAACCATCGACTTTGGAGAAACCAAATGCTTCAAAAACGGTTGAAAAACCAAAAATGTCAATTTCTCGGTTTACTCCAAAAGTCGATGAGAAAAAGGATTTGACAAAACCAGTCACTCCACAACCCTTGCACAAGCAAAAAGATATTGAAAAGATTGTTGAAAATGCAAATGTTGTTGAACGAAACACAAATGTGCTTACTTCTGGTCCTTCTAGGAATAGTACACCGAACGTGACCACAAAAACTGTTAAAGAATCTGTTGGTTCTAATGACTTGGTTCTAAATCACCATCTAGAAGAAGCTAAGAAAAAGGCACAAATTCGAAAAGACGGAATTTTAGGTACAAAACCTAGTGTGATGAATTCTACAAGATTCCAAAGTACTGCTAGTAGTAATAAACCATTACCTAGGAACAATCAACAAAAGACTAGGGATTGGCCTACATCTAAGAGTAGTTGCGAAAAAGAAAAAGCTATGCACGTAGAAAACAACACTAGCTATGTTGAGTCTTTTTCAAACAAAAAGAAATTTCCAAATGACTGTAGTGACAAAGTTAAAGTTGTTGTTTTAAACAAAAATGTTTAATTCGTCTGTCCTACATGTCAAAAATGTGTTTTTCAGCTAATCACAATGCATGTATTGCACAATTTCTCAAGAAAGGAAAATCAAGTGTCAAGGCACAATCCACTAAGACAACCCCCGTTGAGAACAAGAAAAAAGATAAGAAACCTAATAGGTGGACATCTACAGGATGTAGTTTTTCAAAAACTGAGACTTCCGCTGCATCTGATAAGCAAACTACGTCTAAATCTTACCTTAGGTGGATTCCTACGGGAAAAGTTTTTAAAACAGTTGGTCTTAGATGGATTCCCACAGGGAAGATTTTTGATAGTTGCACAAAAACAAATAATAGTGAAAATCATCAAGATAGGGAAGTAGAAACCACTACAACCGTTGATAGTGAATGCCCTCAATATGAGGAAACATGTACTTCTAACACTGTTATTTGTGCAAATTCATCTTCTGTAGATGCAGGTACATGTGTAAGTGATGAGAGTTCATACACCCAATGTGGAAAAGAAGAATTTTATGCCAACATCGCATGTAGCAATCCGTATCTTATGCCACTCTTATCTCCACTTTTACTTGTTCAAACTTAATTTTTCTTTCCTCAATTCTTCTTTGTAAATATTTTTGAAAAACCAAATACAAAATTTGAAAACCAACAAAAACAAAATACAAAAATAGAAAATTTCAAAAATACAAAAACAATATAAAATCCAAAAATCCAAAAATATTCTTCTCACGACATGTCTCTCGTATAATCGATATTATGTATGTTTCTAGAAATGTCAGTCAAAAATGACACGAATATGTACATATGCTTGAGTGGGAGTTCACTAAATGTTTTATAAAACATGTCGTTTCTTAAATTTTTCCCAAAAATGGCTTTCGTATACTTCAGTACGAAACCCGTGCTTCAAAGTGAAATCTTTTCAAAACTTAAGTCCGGGTTTCTCAACTCGAAAAGATTTCAACTAACGGACTTCAATGATGACTTCTGATTGTTTCTATCAGGACTCGAACACTCAAAACCGATATCTTTTTCAAAAAGTTCGAGTATAAACAAACGGAAGATTTCAAGCAAAACTCGTTTTTACAAAAAGACTTGTGTACATTTTAGTACATAACTCGCATTTCAAAAAGAAAACTCCCTCCGAATCCTTAAAATTGATTTTAAACTCTATGTTTAAAAATATGCTTTATTTAAGGGGGAGTATAAAAAGAAAAATGTTCCGATTTCATGCAAAAAGAAATCCGTCTATCTCTCCAAAAGCTTTTACTACTAATCAGTTGATATAAAAATATCACGATATGCTATTTTTGAGGGGGAGAAGACGTGAATAAAGTGTGATAAAAAATGATTAAAGATTGTGGAAGAATATCAAGCTATTTTGAGATGACTTAAATGTCAGTACTCGACTCAGTTATAACCCCTCGAATTGACGAAACTTAAATGTCAGTAATCGAAAAGACTTGTCCTCGACGGGTAATAATTTCAAGCTGGTCTAACCAGTGATGTAAATGTGTCTCGAATAGGACTTGTCTAAGTAGAATGTACCAATTCGAGAAACTTTCTTTGGACTTGACCAGACTGGGTAATAATTTTAAGCTAGTCTAACTAGTGATGTAAACGTGTCTCGAATCGGTCGTGTTCACTGAAAGTGGATCAATTCAAAAAGTGTTTGCTCCTCCCGCATGTGCAAATTTCCGAAATTATACATGAGCACATGTGAAGGGGGAGTCCTTCAAAATGAAATCAAAACTCTCAAAGTGTTAACAAAAATGTTTCATTCTCATAAACACTTTGAGAAGATTTTCAAATGTTTGGTTTATGGCAATTATAGGACAGTCATGGTGTTATAAGGCGACTAAGGTTAGGAAAAAATTTCCTATGATCCGCCAGAGTCGGAGGGATCTACCCAAGGACCATTCCAATAGATTAGAATTAGAAGTCCTTAGGTATGATTTGAAAAAAGGAGTAAAGAATGAAAGGAGAAAGAAGGGGTTGAAGAATTAAAAAGAAAAGTAATGAAAAGGGTGAAAAGAAATAGCCCTCCATATGTTCAACCTTAGGGCAGACACCGGGTTCAACTCGTATGCTACTGGTTGTTACTAAGGTGACACCGGTATTGAAGATAAATACGCCATGGACCCAGTGACGCACTGCACTAAACCTTCTTAGCCACTCGGGTATCTCTCAAAAGGTACTTGTTTCATTCTCACGGAGAACCTTGCATAATCTATCAACCTCTCACTCCGAGATGTGTTGATATTGAAAAGGAGGCTGTTAGGAATACGATTTTTCTTATAAAAGATTCGGTCACCCCAAGTACGATTAATCATTGTATAGCTCGTAGTATTTATAATAGTAATTAGTACGTAGATTAGTATTCGTTAGTATTCGTGGAGTCGGGTCGGGTCTTTACCCACTGTCAGCCCGATCCACAGCCCAGTAAAGGCAAGCAACACCTTGTACATATAAATAGCCCTCTCCCTCCTTGGAGAGGGTTGGACCTTCTTATAATCTATTTTTCTTTTTTTTTTTTTTTTGGTTTTCTCTCAAGGTTCCCATCTTTCTCACTCTACTTTCTCTCACTCTAACTTTCTTCTTTCTTTCTTTTGTATTCGATCCATACCACAAGATCCATGCGTGTTATATGTTAGTTAGTATCCTACAATTGGTATCAAGAGCCATGGTTACATCCTAGGGATCGTAGGTACTTGGTGTTTGGACTTGTGGTGTATGGCTTGTTTTGGTTTCTATTAGTTTAGGGAGGTTTTACTCATACTTGAGCTTGTTCGTGGTGTTTCTTGTGTTTTTTCTTGTACTTTTTGGATTAGAGGGGTTAGATTTATCTAGTTTATCAGTTGGTTTGGCTAGATCTTATGTTTGTGGAGTATACGAGTGATTTTGAACCATTTTCTTAGTAGCGGTTTTCTCCTCGGTAACATTTTCTTGGCAGCGGTTAACTTGGGGTTACAGCAGTTGGTGTCAGCGGTTAGTACACTTTGTCAGCGAACATAACGCTGTCCTTTGTACTGTTTCAGCGGTTTGCTACCAGCGGTTAAGTTCACTCTGTCTTTTAGTGTTCCAGCGGTTAGTAACTCCAGCGGTTTTCGTGGTTAGGGGTTATCCTTGTTAAGCGGTTACCTTGTCAGCGGTTTACTTGACAGAGGTTTAATAGTCAGCGGTTACCACACTAGCGGTTACTCTGTCAGCGGTTACCATAGTCAGCGGTTACCTTTTTCAGCGGTTAAGTGTTAGCGGTTATTCTGTCAGTGGTTAGTTTTTCTTAGCGGTTTTCCCTGGTTGACTTTAGTAAAATCCCGGGAAAGAATCGATTTCTCGGTTTAAGTCACGTGTGTTGTAAAATCCCGTTTAAGATCTCGTCATCATGACTACTGTGACATCTATTGATGATATTCTGAGATCGATTGATGAAGGGCCGTTTCAAATGGGTACTACCAGGGATATTATCTCCACAAGTGAAGATGGATCAGTCACCTTTGGAATTGACAGACCTCGTAATTACAATGATCTTAACGAAACAGAAAAGAAACACTATGATGCTGATATTCGAGCTTCCAACATTGTGAGACAAGGGTTACCCAAGGACATTTACAAACTGATTAACTTCAACACTGAGGCCAAAGCTGTTTGGGATAATGTCAAAATGCAGCTTGCTGGCTCTGAACTTACCAGAGAAGATCGTGAATCACAGTTGTATGATGAATTCGAGCACTTCAAAATGAATCCCGGCGAAAGCATTAATGACTACTATGTCAGATTCCACAAGCTTGTGAATGACATGAGAATGATCAGAATGACAATGCCCAACATCCAACTCTACTCAAAATTTGTCAACAATATGTCACCAGAATGGGATCGGTTTGTCACAGCTGTGAAGTTAAACAAAGGGCTCAGATACACCAACTATGAACAGCTCCATGCTTACTTGCAACAACATGAGAAACATGACATGTATGATCGTCAGCTGAGAGAAAAGTTCCATCCCTCAAATGATCTGCTTGCTCTAATCTCCAGTGTTCAGGGACTAAACCAATCCTCAGTTGATTCAATCAATCATCCTATTACCCAAGCAACACAGTATCAGTCTTCCCTTGGTCAAACATCCTTACAGTCGTCAATTGTCAAGACTAATCCACAAGACTCTGGAAACTCTCACATTGACAAAAGGATTGATGATCTCTCCAACCAAGTCTCACTACTGGTTCAACACTTCAGGAGTACTCTTCCTCAAACCAACAACCAACTAAGGACTTCATCTAACCCACGTAATCTTGCTGTTGTGGAAGATGGGCGTGTTGTGGTACAAGGAAGACAAAATGTCCGGGGAAATGCATTGAATAGGATGGGTAATGTCAATCAAGGACAAGGAAGACAAATCAAGTGCTACAACTGTGGAAGGATAGGTCATATTGCAAGGAACTGCACTCAACCAAAACTTCCTCAGAACTCGGACTACTTCAAAGATAAGATGCTACTGATGCAAGCTCAAGAGAATGGGGTTCTGCTGGATGAAGAACAGCTGCTATTTCTTGCGGGTGATGAAGGGAATTCTTTTGATGCTGATGTGGATGATCAACCGGTTCAGGATGTTGCTCTCAACGACCCAAATATCTTCCAGGCTGAAGATTGTGATGCCTTTGATTATGATGTTGATGATGAGCCTACTGCACAGACCATCTTCATGGCCAAGCTTTCTTCTACAGTCACATCACCACATCAATCGGGATCTCCCAAATCATCCATCATTTCTGAGGTACTCAAATTGTATGACACATATGAAACATGTGCTATTCCAAAGATTCTCGATGAAGTACATCAGACTAGTATTGTCACGCCAAATGATGTTGATTTGAAAAACAATGATGTTTCCTCAAAACAACAACATGAGGATAACAATAAAGAATCTGATGAACTTAGTAGAGCATCTTTCAATACACATGTTGACAATGTAATGCACAAACAAAGTACTCATAACAAAGTAAAACACACTGACATTGTTGATTCGGATTCTGCTGATATGGGTAATAGTAATGTTTTCCCATATGAGCAATATTTGAAACAAAATGCCGTGTCTGCTTTACCAAATGATGACTCCTATGTTGATAATAACATTTGTGAAGTTGATGAATACACTGTTGTTATACCTGATGATACATTGACCACTAGAATTAATATTCTTAAAGATCAGGTGAATATGTATCAACAACGTCCAAAATTTGAGTTAACCAAATGAGAGCAGAAAATGGATTGGCAAATGTGTGCTTACGTCACAGAAAGAAACTTAAAGGAAGAAGCATTAAGAATGGAAATAAAATCTTTAAAAAAACAAATTGATCAAACTGTTATGCAAAAACAGGAGATTCAGGAAAGTGTGACTGCACTTAAACTAGATTTTCAAAGTAAAGAAACTAAACTCTTACGTGACTTTTCCAACTTAATAGCCTTAAAGAACAAGCTTGAAAATAAATTGTACACACAAGGCCAAACCATTCAAACTGCTCAAATGATGCATAAACACATTAAGTTACGTGACAAACATAGCAATAAGGATGTAGGAGTGCCTAAAACTAATTTTCTTAGAAGCGTTAGTGCCACTCAACCTGCCTTATATGATGCTAAGGTGATGCTTACACCTGATCATGCCCCTCCCGATGTACATAATTATGAAGAAATTTATGAAATTGAGTCCGTAAATAGAGAAAGACTTGAGAATAAATTAAAGGATCCTAAGTGCGTTAGAAACCGTGTCAATATCAAGCCACATAATTACTATGAACAGAATCGATTGACGGTCTTTATGCCCCAAACTAGGTTAACTCCAGAACAGATTCTTTGGTCCTTAGATGATGATAAAATGAAAGCTGAAAAGCTTAAGATCACTACTCCCCTTAAGATTGCGACTCCAACGGCGTATCCTCCCAATACGCCAATGCACCTAGTTCAGTTAGCTCTTCCCACTAAATGTAATACTCTCATTAGCATATACGTTCTGTATCAAATGTTTGTTGAATTTGATAAAAAATGTAAAAAGAGAATTACACCAACGGGAATTACTGAGGGCGAAAGGGGGTTTGAAGTAACAAAAGAGTGTTATCTTACTAAAGTAATTCCGTTCTTTAAACAAATCAAGGAACATTTTGAGAACATGCAAATGTCTCTTAAATCTGAGATTAATGAAATGAAAGATGTGTTTAAAAGTCTGGAACTTGAAGGATAACAAACTGTAATAGACCTTCAACATAGTGAAATTGCTAGGAAAAATACTCTCATCATGTATGATAACTTAATTGTTAAGTGCATTGCTCAAGATGTGTTTTATACTGTTACTGATTCTTCCCTAACTGCTTGCCAATTTCATGAAATGTCTGTTGCTTTGAATGTTTTCCAAAATCGTGTTGTTGAGCTTGAGGGGGAGAATTTAGAATTGCGTGAAAAAATTCAAAACGATGACCATGATAACATGGTCAGGCAGTTTTCAAAACTAGAGGATGATAATCTTAATTTGCAATTAAAGTATCAACATTTAGAAGAAAGTATTAAAACCTCAAATGTTAAGACATCTTCGGATGTTCCTGAATTTGATGCACATTTTGAATTAGCCAAATCTGATGAAAAGATTCAAGCTCACACCAACACGATTAGAAAACTAAGGGTTCAAATTGCCCAATTGAAATCTCACAAGAGTGATATGATTGATCCTCAAAAACCTCCGTGTTTAGATTCTCAAAATTTTCAACTCCAAAACATCATCGAACATCTCCAATATGAAAATGATTGTTTTCAAGCTGAAAACTCAAAGGTCAAACAACATTACAAAGAGTTACATGATTCGATTAACATCTCACGTGATAAAACCAATGAGAAAATAACGGCTTTGTTAAAAGAAATTGAGAATCTAAAGACTCAGGAGAAAGAGAGAATGCTCCCCATGGTCGATAAATCTAAAGGAAATGCATGTGATGCCGTAACTATTCCTCTTCCCCTTAGGAATAATGCGTTTGTCCATAATGAGTACCTTAGGTATCTTAAGGATTGCCTATACATGCTTTGTGAGACCATTGATGAGGTTAGAATGGTGAGACCTGCTGATAATGCCGTCCTTGATGTTTACTATCTCACCAATAGATCATATGAACTCTTAGATTATGCCATTGGTACATGCCCCAAAGCTGTTTGCATGCGAGATAAGGTTCATGAGCCAACCTCTAAGGATAAGAACAAGCGTGTTACCTTTTGTGTACCATTAACATCATCTGAAAATAACACACCTCATACCAATAATCAAACAGAAAGACCACGATCTAATGTTCCCATCATTAATTCTACGGGAGTAAAAGTTGTCACTAATGCTAGCGGGTCAAAGCCTAGTTGCAATACAATGAAGGATAGGACTTCGCCAGCTAGGAGGGCTCAAGGAATGAAAGTAGAAGACCACATTAGGAACAATAAGACTGACCTGAATGTCATGAATCGTGTTGATTCTAGTATTAGCTCTAGGCGTACTGTAATTAATTCGAATTCAAATGCTACTTGTGAGATCTGTAATGACTATTTAATTTCTGGTAATCATGATGAGTGTGTTAAGACTTTGTTGAATGCTTCCAAATTACCCCTTGTTTGTCATGATGTGTATCTTAAACGTGAAAAACGTGCTTGGAAAGCAACAGGAAGGAAATTTTCTACTGTTGGCTATCATTGGAGACCTACTGGAAGAAAATTCTCAAAAGGAAATCAATACCCCTTTGATAAATTTCTTAATCCTAGGTCGTCTAATATTAGGATTTGGAAGGAAAATGGTAGGATTTTTCCTATAGGGTCACAATGCGTTAATCATAAGTCTAGTACCCCCGCATGTCATGATAAGATTAAGGATACTATTGAACCTTCCTCTTCTGTTGTAATTAATGATGTTTGCGCTAACCAATCGGATCCCATTTGTAGTTGGGGATCCACGTCTTTCAGTTATCCATATCTGTCTGGTTTCAAATGCAGGTCGTACAAATCGTCCTGTGGTATTTGGACTCAGGCTGCTCAAAGCATATGACTGGGGATCGCTCGCGGCTCAGAAATTTCGTGAAAAAGTTTATCGGGACTGTTAGATTCGGGAATGACCATTTTGGTGCAATAATGGGTTATGGAGACTATGTGGTTGGGAACAGCGTGATTTCTAGGGTATATTATGTAGAAGGGCTTGGGCACAATTTGTTCTCCGTTGGTCAATTTTGTGACTCAGATCTAGAAGTAGCCTTCAGAAAACACACTTGTTATGTTAGAAGATTGGATGGTGTGGATCTCCTGAAAGGCAGACGTGGCTCAAACCTCTACACTATATCCATTGAAGATATGATGCGGTCATCACCAATTTGTTTACTATCTAAGGCTTCCAAGAACAAGTCATGGTTGTGGCATCGTCGTTTAAATCACTTGAACTTCGGTACCATCAATGAGCTCACTCGTAAAGAACTTGTTCGAGGCATGCCCAGGCTGAAGTATGAAAAAGATCATCTCTGTTCCGCTTGTCAACTTGGTAAAAGCAAGAAGCAATCTCACAAACCCAAAACTATCAACACCATTATGGAAGTTCTTCATACCCTTCACATGGATCTGTGTGGTCCAATGAGAGTGCAAAGTATTTATGGAAAGAGATATGTGTTAGTGATCGTCGATGACTACTCTCGGTTCACGTGGGTTAAGTTCCTCAGATCCAAGGACGAGACGCCTGAGATCATCATAAAACTAATCAAGCAGCTGCAAGTTGGACTCAATAAAACTGTCAGATTCGTCCGCACAGATAACGGAACTGAGTTTGTTAATCAGCAACTTACTCAATTCTATGAAGATAACGGAACTGAGTTTGTTAATCAGCAACTTACTCAATCGCAGAATGGAGTCGTTGAAAGACGAAACCGTACCCTTGTAGAGGCTGCACGAACTATGCTGATATTCTCCAAAGCTCCTATGTTCCTCTGGGGAGAGGCAATTGCAATTGCTTGTTACACTCAGAACCGATCACTGATTCATCCTCTTCACAGCAAAACTCCCTATGAGCTGATGCATGAGAGAAAACCTGATCTTTCATTTCTTCGAGTTTTTGGTGCACTATGTTACCCAACCAACGATAGTGAAGATTTGGGAAAGCTCAAGGCAAAAGCTGATATTGGAATTTTTGTTGGCTATGCACCAAACACGAAAGGTTATCGAATCTACAACAAAAAAACCCGACAAATCATGGAAACTATCCATGTCACATTTGATGAGCTGTCTGAGCAAACGGATCCTGAATACTCCAGTTCAGGACCCGCATCTAATCTTTTGACTCCTGGACCAATTAGTTCGGGACTTGTACCTTCCTCCACCACTGATGCTCCGTTTGTGCCACCCACTAGTGAAGATTTGAAGAAATTATTTGATCCAATGTATGATGAGTATTTTGAGCCTCAACAGAAAGTCAAACCAGAACAACAAGTTATAGGTCTTGATGCTGCTGCTAATGATGAACCTCAACCTACTAATGGGCCTTCCATCTCCATCTCTCTTAGTCAAACTACTCCATCATCCAGCCATACTCAACCCTCACACACCGATCAACCTTCTTCAAATCCTCAAGGAGCAGCATCTGAAAATTCATTTGAAGTAAATCCCTTTGCTCAATCACCTGATGAACCTTTTGTCAACATTTTGCCCCTGATCCATCGAATGTAGCAACCTCTTCAGAAGATTCCAACACCGTTACATCAGTCCCCAATCATCAACTTCATGAGCATATCAGGAAATGGACAAACGATCACCCAATTGACAACATCATTGGTAATCCATCACGCCCTGTATCTACATGTAGACAACTTGCCATAGATGCCTTGTGGTGCTTCGTCAGTTCCATACTGTCTAAAGTCGAACCAAAGGATTATAAAGAAGCTTTGACTAAAACATCCTGGTTCACCGCAATGCAAGAGGAAATCCATGAATTTGACAGACTTGATGTTTGGGAATTAGTGCCTCCTCTCGACTGTGTTATGATTATCGCTCTCAAATGGATCTTCAAAGTAAAGCTTGACGAATATGGTGAAGTTCTGAAGAACAAAGCTCGTCTAGTGGCCAAAGGATACAGGCAAAAAGAAGGCATTGACTTTGAGGAATCATTCGCACCAGTAGCCAGAATTGAGGCCATCAGAATCTTTCTTGCCAATGCTGCTAGTCAGAATATGATTTTCTACCAAATGGATGTGAAGACTGCGTTTCTTAATTGTCACCTAAAGGAGGTAGTGTATGTAAGCCAACCAGAGGGGTTTGTTAATCCTGAATACCCGAATCATGTCTATCGCTTGAAAAAGGCACTTTATGGACTGAAACAGGCACCCAGAGCTTGGTACGACACTCTATCCAAATTCCTTCTAGCCAACAAATTCACCAAGGGTGTGGTTGATCCTACATTGTTCACCAGAAAGTCAGGCAAGCATCTACTCCACGTTCAGATATATGTGGATGACATTATCTTCGCATCTTTAGATCCATTGGAGTGTGATCAGTTTGCACAAGAAATGAGTACAGATTTCCAAATGTCCATGATGGGGCAAATGTCATTCTTCTTGGGGTTGCAAATCTCTCAAAATCCTCACGGCATCTTCATCAATCAATCCAAGTATGCTACTGAAATCTTGAAGAAATTTGGGTTTGAATCATGTGACTCTGTTGACACCCCAATGATTGAGAGGTCAAAACTGGATGAGGATGTTGAGGGGGCCCCAGTTGACCAAACCAACTACCGAAGCATGATCGGATCATTGATGTACCTCACCGCTAGCAGACCAGATCTCTTATTTGAAGTTTGCATGTGTGCTCGCTATCAATCCAAACCTACCAAAAAGCACTTAGAAGCAGTCAAAAGGGTCTTCAGGTACCTTCAAGGGACGATTCACATGGGCCTTTGGTACCATAAAGACACGGCTATGGCTCTCACTGCCTACTCTGATGCTGATCATGCAGGGTGTCAAGATACTCGTCGAAGTACGTCGGGCGGTGCTCAATATCTAGGAGACAAGCTGGTTAGCTGGTCATCAAAGAAGCAAATGAGTACCTCGATCTCCTCCACTGAGGCCGAATACATTGCCATGTCATCTTGCTGTGCTCAAATCCTTTGGATGAGGTCTCAATTATCAGATTATGGTTTTGTATTCAACAAAGTTCCGATGTACTGTGACAACAAAAGTGCCATCGCTCTTTGCTGCAACAACGTCCAGCACTGAAGATCTAAACACATTGATATTCGACACCATTTCATCAGAGAACAAGTGGAAAAGGGAATCGTGGAACTTTACTTTGTGAGGACAGATGTGACATTTCAAAAATTTCGTGTCATTAATTTTAATATTTTATTCTTTAACTTTGCTATTTTTAAATAATTAACTTCGTCGGAAGTTAACCGCGTACGTCGTAACATGTACCCATAATTTTTTTTTCAGACTCACTTTTATAATAAATTATATTTATTATTACTTATATTTCATTTTTGACCTGTTCCGAACTCATTCGATTTCAAAACGAGAAATTATCTCGCAAAAAAAAAAAAACTACACGCAGCGCGTACCGACACGATAGTAATTAAATTTATATTTTATTATCATAAATTATTTTAATAAACATATTAAAATAAGTTATATATTATTTTATAAAAACGTTTTCCGTAAACGCAAATTTTCGGGTTTCTTTTGTATTTTTACGGACCAAGCATACCCGTGATACCGGGTATACACTTAAAAATAAAACAAATAAATAAAACCCTTTTTTTTCTTTTCTTTCTTGTTTATGTAGACTTCCTGCTCCCTCTCTCTCTCTCTCTTGGGTGATCGACATCAACAACAACATCATCATCATCATCAATTTTATCCATCATCTCCATCAATTTTATACATCATCTTCATCAAGAATTGAATCTTGTACCTTTCGTATTATTGGGTCTAATTTCAATTGAACCAAGAGGGTGTGATTGTGACGAATTTCGTGGGTTTATTGGAGAGGTTATTGCATGTGTTCATATGGTTTTTGAAAGTTTATTGAAACCTTTTTCAATGCCCCTTTTGTTATATTTCTATATGTATTGTTTATTTTCATTATTTTGGAATCCATATGAATGTGTGTATGATAGTTTTGAGCTGTAGAAATTGTTGGTTTAATGAGTTAGATGATGGGGAGTAGGATTGGTGATTGTTTTGTGAAGTTGTGATGTTGATTTGATGAAGTTTCAATGAAAATTATAAATTTTGAAATAGTTAAATTATTGCAGAAATTTTGCCGCCTCGTTAGGATGTCGTGAAAATATTTTCATAAAATTTTGGTTTTGAAATATGTTAGTATTCGTCGAGATGATCGTTTTAAAAAAAAATTGGACCCGTAACTCTTAAAAACGAAGTTTTAATGGCGATTCAAAAGTGGGAAAAATTCTTATATGTAAATTCTGCACTTTTAAAAATGGGTAATTTCTGGCAGAACTGAAATGGGTTGTTTCGGACACCTTCTGACCCGTTTCGGCCTTCGGCCAAAACACGAAAGTTGTCCGAAACGACGTTTTTAGTCTACCGCGTGGAATTGAGATGTGAAAGTGCGAAAATGAGGGTGATTTTGATAAAAATCAGTTCTACATTTTTCTTTTAAAATGACAGCACTTGTTTTATAAAAAGTGAGCTGATGCAATTTTTAAGCGAGGTTTTGGGCCTTTTATGGTCCGAACCGGCTTCCCGTTAAAACATGAAAGTTGCTTAGTTTGATGTTTTACATAAAAACTCTGGAAATCTTGGTCTTAAAATGCTAAATGATAGGGTAAAAGTGAGGTCAAACTTGATGAAAATTATTTCTGAAAAGTCATAAAATTCTTGCTGATTTTTGTTGTAAAATGAGTTTTTGAGCTTCTTTGAGTTCGTTTGAGCTCTCGAAACTTTAACGAATATTATTAGATGACTAATAAAATGTTAGGGTGCGTTTCGATCAGGTCTGTAAGTGGCTTAAGCTTGGATGGGCGGCGCAAAGAAATGGATATCTACTTGATGGCTCATGTTTAATAAAATTTTCATTCGATAATGTCTTAAACTTTTAAATTTATGTATTTCTAAACTTATGTTAAACTTTTGGGACCTCAACTTTGATAAATTATCGAATGTGAATTTTAAAAACGACTTTGTTTTAAAGTTGTTTACTATACTTGTACTATGTGACTCATGTATAGCACCCCATGTCCCTTTCCGCTGCGATCCTAAAATGGGGGTGTTAAAACAGAATTTCAGCTGGCTGACATCTTCACTAAAGCACTTCCCAGAGAACGGTTTCAATTCATTCTTCCTCGTCTTGGAATGAAGAGTATCTCTCCTGAGTCACTCAAAAGTCTTCAGGAGGATAATGATGAGTAATGGATTCACTTCAAATATCCTCGTACATAGTCTTTAAAACCTAAAAGAAAAATACAAAAACCTAAAAACCTAGAAAAACCATAAAAATCTGAAAAACATAAAAAATACCAAAAAATAGTTTCATCTTAAACATGTCATAATGGCTTGCACTTATTTCAGACTGTAACCCGTTCGTAAAATTATGGCTTGCTATTACTTCAGATAGCAACCCGTTTTTCAAAATGAGGAAAACACGTCGCCATAAAGACGGTTGTTCCTAACAACGGATGAAGTTCATCCGGGCATGGATTACTTTACATCCGTGCACCTCCGAAATGTTGTACGCTTCAGTGCATCATTTCTAGAAAAAGAAGAGAAGTCTTCTTTCATCCCAAAATCTCTCTCTTAATGATTCTTCAAGAGGGTTTTTGTGGTTTACAAGATGGCTATTGGACTTAAATTTTCACAAATACCTTGCCGCTCAACTTAATGGCCACAACACGTTAAATTGAAAACGGGTCATTAATTGAGGGGGAGCGTATTTGCTTAAAATTTCTGCACCTTTAAAAGCTTTGTGCACCAGCAGCAATGAAATTGTGTCTCAAAATCAGTAAATGTTAAAATTTTATCACACTTTCTCCCATTTTTCCTCTAAAACCATTTAAATCAATTGGGATCACAAAATCTCAAAAGATTTGAAATTTTTTGATCGGGGGAGAGAATGTGATTTAAATATGAAATCTGATTTAAAATATGATGTTTTTGGATTCAAAGGTACGCTCTCCCGTATGTGCTAAAATTTTTGAAGTTTGTGAATTTTAATCAAAGCACATATTGAGAGGGAGCAAGTGAGCAAGTGGCTAAGAGTCTTTCGCGTGTTTTTACAATAACAAGTAGAAACCATGAATTGATTTTGACTTAGATCTGACTCATGAATTGACGAAACACAAACGTTAGAATTCGAAAGGATTTATCCAAGTAGAAAGTACCATTTCGAGAAGCTCTTCTTAGATGTATAGTTTGACGGGTCTAACTTCCTTTTTAAGGTATGTTAACAACTTCAAGTTAGTTATTAGGGCTAGTTATCACCTAAAAGCTGATAATGGATCCCTTTAACTAAGCAACGTAAACGTGTCCCTAGAGTATACGTCTATTAAGAGTAGATCAATTCAAAAGTGCAACTCACCCCGACATGTGCAAATTTCAATCAGAAACCTATGAGCACATGTTAAGGGGGAGCATTTGAAAAGTTATAAAACTCTCAAAGTGTTAACAAAATGTGTTTCTTAATCATAAAAACTTTGAGAGAATTTTCAATGATTTGGTTAAATGGCGATTGTGGAAAGATACCAAAAGACCGACCAATTTACTTTAATGCATGGAGTTATAAGGATGGTAAGGTTAGGTATATGTTCTCATGATCCACCAGAACCGGAGGGATCTTCCCAGGGACAATCCAATAGATAGATTAGAAGTCCTTAGGAATGATTGAAAAAAAAAAAGAAAAGTGAGAAAGGGAAGAGTGCCGACTGAGATTGACCTAGGACTGGAACAAACCCAACAAGGTTCTAGTAATGAAGTCTCGGTAAGCATTGAAGGGGTTGAAGAATTAAAAAGAAATGAAATGAGAAAGGGTGAAAAGAAATAGCCCTCCAATTATTCAACCTTAGGGCAGAAACCGGGTTCAATTCATATGCTACTGATTGTTACTAAGGTAACATCGATATTGAAGAAAATACGTCATGGACCCAGTGACACACTGCACTAAACCTTCCAGCCACTCAAGTTCTCTTAAAAGAGCTTGTTTCATTCNGAACCGGAGGGATCTTCCCAGGGACAATCCAATAGATAGATTAGAAGTCCTTAGGAATGATTGAAAAAAAAAAGAAAAGTGAGAAAGGGAAGAGTGCCGACTGAGATTGAGCTAGGACTGGAACAAACCCAACAAGGTTCTAGTAATGAAGTCTCGGTAAGCATTGAAGGGGTTGAAGAATTAAAAAGAAATGAAATGAGAAAGGGTGAAAAGAAATAGCCCTCCAATTATTCAACCTTCGGGCAGAAACCGGGTTCAATTCATATGCTACTGATTGTTACTAAGGTAACATCGATATTGAAGAAAATACGTCATGGACCCAGTGACGCACTGCACTAAACCTTCCAGCCACTCAAGTTCTCTTAAAAGAGCTTGTTTCATTCTCACGGGGAACCAGTGTAATCTATCGACTTGTCTCTTAGAGCTAGTTGATATTGAAACAGGAGACCCCTCTCTAGTCTCCGTATAGGATAACCAATGTGCACTTATCGAGTCTAGAGCCACAAGATGCATCAAAAGATCTCATAGGAACACTTGATACTTCTACACTGGTTGTTCAACATTAAGGACACCAGCTGTAATATTTTGAGTCCTACGCAGATCTTAGCAATCTGCCAAGAACACTTATGAGGGAACATACATAAGTATTTCCCAATGATTGAGTGGAAACTCCTGCCAGGGTCAACATCAAACAGCCCTGACCGCAGGTCACTTCGGTAATCTCTCGTGGATTACGCTTAGTGTTCGCGGTGGTGTTCCAAAAGGTCTACAGTCGTGGGGTGATCTCCAGCGACTCACCTAATCGTTGGTGTACTTCGGTTTGTCAGTGAAAGCCCTTTCGGGGGCATCCGATTAGGAACGGCCTTGGTAAGGATTAGAGAAAGTCTTCACACTATGCTGTTGACGATCTCGAAGTCCAAACTTGTAAGTGCTGGTATGTTTATTACTAACCAAGTTTTATGCAGCTCAACATACCAAACTTATCATCATTCACCACCATCACTCTAGTTCCACATGCTCATACCGACATCGAAAAGGAGCCGTCAGAACCATTCAACCATGAAGATTCACTCTACTAAGATGTATGAGCATGTTGGAAAGGCGTATTCACACTAGAGACAAAGAAGTTGGCGGTTGTTGCTGATTGCAGAAAAGATGCCGATTCATCATCTCATGCTCACACTTCAACATCACGTCTAAAGAAATCATGATCATTGAATGGGCTTCAACTATGCTTCCACAACTCTGATAAAGAAGATCATGATCCAGAAAAGTGTGAGCATGACAACACAAAGACAATCACAACATCACAAAGAGACACTTCCACTCAAAGATGACTTGAAGCTACTTAATTTGGATGATGAACACGAAGAAATACCAAAGATCATCCTATACATCAAGCAAGTCATCTAGAGTCCACTGCAGAAAGAACAAAGTACTTTACATTGAAGAATCAACAACTACGAGCTACAAAGATATCGACAAAGATCTCAATGCAAGAATTCAAGATTTAATTTCTGGGGTGACCTCCCTTAGGGGGAGATTGTTAGGAATACGATTTTTGTTATAGAAGATTCGGTCACCCCAAGTACGATTAAGCATTGTATAGCTCGTAGTATTTATAATAGTAATTAGTACGTAGATTAGTATTAGTTAGTATTCGTGGATTAAGGTCGGGTCTTTACCCNACGTAGATTAGTATTAGTTAGTATTCGTGGAGTCAGGTCGGGTCTTTACCCACTGTCAGCCCGATCCACAGCCCAGTAAAGGCAAGCAACACCTTGTACATATAAATAGCCCTCTCCCTCCTTGGAGAGGGTTGGACCTTCTCATAATCTATTTTTCTTTTTTTTTTTTGGTTTTCTCTCAAGGTTCCCATCTTTCTCACTCTACTTTCTCTCTCTCTAACTTTCTTCTTTCTTTCTTTTATATTCGATCCATACCACAAGATCCATACGTGTTATATGTTAGTTAGTATCCTACAGAGGCCCTCTGCTTCCATGCCTCCGACGACTAAATGTGCACTTATTGAGTCTAGAGCCCCGAGATTCATCAAAAGATCTCATAGGAACACATAATATTTCTACACTGGTGATTCTACATCAATGGGCATCAGTTGTAAATTATCGATTCCTATGCAGATCTTCGCAATCTGCCGAGAATGTTTATGAGAGGATTTACTTATGTATTTCTCAATGATTGAACGGAAATCCTGCCAGGGTCAACATCAAACAGCCCTGACAGCAGATCACTTCGGTAATCACTTGTGGATTACGCTTAGTGTTTGCGGTGGTTTCAAACAGTCTACTGGGGTGATCTCCAGCGACTCACCTAATCGTTGGTATACTTCGGTATGTTAGTGTAAGCCCTTTCGGGAGTATCCGATTAGGAATGGCCTTGGTAAGGGTTAGAGAAAGTCTTCACACTATGCTGTTGACAATCTCTAATTTCGAACCTGTAAGTACCGGATGTTTTATTGCTAACTGTTTTATGCAGGTACAACCACCACACTAGGTTCCACATGCTCATACATACATCACAAAGTCAAAGGAAAGTTCTCACAAAGATCAAAGGATAGCAACAGTCAAAGAAAGATTCTACTCCGAAAAGCAGAATCTACAAAGTAAAGTCACAAAGATCAATGTGAAAGAACGGGAACAGCAAATGTATGTAAGATTAAAGACGTATGAGCATGTTAAAAAGGCGTATAACCTCCAAAGACAAAGAAGTGACGAAAGGCAGATAACTCCGCCACAACACCAAAGAACAAAGAACGAAGAAAAGTCGTTTATCAAAGATCACAAAGCATGAAGGAATAAAGATTAAAGACTATTCTACAACGACACACAAAATTCAAAGAAAAAGACCTAATCACGTGGAGCATCATTCGAATGACCACCCCTTAGGGGGAGATTGTTAGCATCAAAGAAATAGATAAAGAAGTGATGGTCATTCTCATAATTTGTAACTTTGTAATGTGTCGTAGTCACTATAATAGTTTAAGTAAAATGGGCTCGTGGACTTTGGAAGTTGCTAGTTTAAGTTAGTAATGTCTAAGCCTTTTATATAATGTAATCCAAAGTCCATCACCAAAGCCCATAGAAAGCCCATCCATTAAGCATATGATGGATGTATAAAAGGCACATACCTAGTCATTTGTATGGGTGCTTGAGTGTGTATTGTGTGTGTGCCTCTTGAATAAAAGCTCTCTTATTTCATCTCTCTCTCTACATATACACGACATATATACATCATCCAAGTCACCATCTTTACTTCATATTGTGCTTGTATTTATGATAAAGTTGATAGATCTAAGGTCCTACAATAACATTATCAGATATATCGTTGCTGTTTGGACCTATTGCTATCTTCCACATTTAGGGAACTTGAGTGAGATTGAAGTAGGGTTACTATGTATTTAATTTGACAGAAACCATCTTCTAGAATGCGGCCGATTGACCTGTTACCTTCAGTTTAATCGGCTGGTGTAAAAAATTCAACCTTTTGACCCGTTAAATTGAGTTTGGCATATAATAACTCCTGCAAGCATGTCTCAAAATAGTATCAAATTCGAGTTACAAAAACAGCCATGGTAATTGGTAAGCAATGATTCCGACCATTTTATACAAATTTTACATGAGCACATCCGAGTTTTACATATATCATAACATTCTACCAAGACACCAATGATTCCTATCATAATGTGTTGTGTGTCTGATTACCAAAATCAATTAGATTACATAAAATTGATTTAACCACAATGCCAATTAGTATTGTTCCAAAAGTCAGCATTTGTAAATGTATAACTGATATGTTGTTGTCGTCTATATACATAGCTTTAACCTAATTGTACTAAGGGGGCTTATAAGCTTATTTAGCTATAATAAGCTTTTATAAGGGGCATATTTAGCTAACATAAGCTCTTCCAAGTGTTTGGATTAGCAACCTTGAACTTATGAGCTTATACATAGGTGGTTTTATATGCCTATTTTTTGTGGCATATCTGAGGGAACTTGGGCTTATGTGACGGGTGTTGTAGCATAAGACATTTTACCCGTATTGGAAACCCTAAGATTATACCAAATACACTTACAATCATTTTTTGTCATTTTACCATGACATTTGATATTATCATTTTACTCTAACAAAGGTAATACAAACACTCTACATGGGCTTACGGGAAAAAATTAATCATAAGCTACTTATGAAACATGAGCTTAAGCCCAAAATATAAGTGATGACGTATAGTCCGCACTAGGGTCACGAACCCGACCAATGGACATTTCTAATGCCCAAGCCCATCACGCGTAGACTATCATAATAATGATTTGGGCTATTATAATAACGATTTGGGCTCACGAAAGCCCAAACTCAAATATATTATTTATGGTCTTGATAATGATCTTCTATTTATGGGATAAAGATCAATATACCGTATAAGGCGAGATACGCCGAAGAGTAAGGAACACGAAACCAACAAGGATTTCGTGCCTATATAAAGAATATCACGGCTCTCATTGAGGTATCATCTAAAACCCTAACTCTTCACTATAACCCTAAAACCGATTACTTACTCTCACGCCAGAGGATATTGTGGGAGACAATCCCACGATAAGCCTAACGGTGTTGTTTGCTTTCTTAGTGCGCAGGTCTCAAGCAGTAATATTCAATTGGTACGAGAACAAGAGTCCAAATAAGGAACGCCCAACTTTTGTATCAACAAGTGGCGCCATCCATGGGACCCTACACTAAGAACTCCACTAAGAACTAGAATGACAAAGCACGGAAACGTAAACCAGCGGACTCCGCAGATGAAGAAAACACATGGTGACCCACAGGGGATGAAGCACTCAAGCTAGAGGTGGCAAAACGGGCGGGCCGGGCGGGCACGGGCTACGGGCTAAACGGGCTATGGGCTAAACGGGCTATGGGCTAAATGGGCGTGGGCTAAACGGGCGCGGGCCAAACGGACGCGTATTATACGAATCGCTTAAAAAAAACCTAAAACAACCAAAAAGAATTCTTCAAACGTAACACCTCATTTATTTTTAAGTAACAAAATATACTATATCAATTTAATGTTCTCTAATTGAGAGAAAAACATGTGTCCATTATACCCATTTAACTTCTAAATGGGTAATATATGTCCATTTTAAAAAAAGGATGGGGTCCAAATGTACCCAAATCTCTTAAAAATTTGTCCATTTAGCCCATTTTTTTGATTTTGGACACAAATTGCCACCTCTAACTCAAGCGATTCAACCTCTAAGCAGGCCTCTGGGACAACCAGTGCGCCCAGGCACCAAGGATCAGGCCCATATCTGATTTTTCCAACAGTAGAACTACCTATAGGGACTACCCAGGCCACTACGACAACAGCTAGCGCGCAAGATCTACAGCGCACTCTTTTCACCACTCCCCATCAAACGGTGCCAGACCCCACTGAGCCACCATGTGCGCCTAATCGAGATAGGGGTCCTGATGTGGAAACAGATATCCTCGCGCTAGAAGGAGTCGCGCCTGAACTAGCGCCAAGTGATTTCGTGTCTCAAAACTATGAAGCCTTGGCGGCCCTTATGCAAGAGGAAGCGAAAAGAAGGTCAATTCAGAGCCTGCAAGCCCGGCTCAACTTTGACCCTGAGTATGAAACATCCCCACCGCGCCACCGAAAGGAGAGGCGCGAGAAGGATAGCCGCCGACTCCCAGTGTTCACTAGGGTCGGAAAGAAAGTTGTGGATGATGAAGCAGCTGACCTGCAATACCTGGAAGATTACGAAGGCGATGGAAGGCGTACCAATGTCCACGCTAGGCTTGGTAGTCGCAGGGTTCAGGATAGACTTGGGCGACAGCACTCACCACGAGAAAGCCCTCCAAGGTTCAGCAGTCGAAGAGTTCATGATAGACTTGGGCGACAGCGCTCCCCAAGCGAAAACCCTTCAAGCTCGGATTACGTGGACAGTCGGCGCAAGCATCGCAAAAGGGTAAGCTCATCCTCAAGTGACTCCTCGGACAACGAGGACAAAGAAATAGGACACTGGAAGTCCAAGAGAAGATATTGCGATGAAGAGGAGGACGAAGACATGTCCCGTTCCCTGGCGCCGCCAAAAGGTTGACGCATTTGTTGACATAAATAATGAATAAAAACGTTATTTATTGTTTTCGATATCTCTATGTTTTGGTGATCACAAAATGTAAAATCATTAAACGTAAGATTACTAAGTAAACAAGTATTAAGCTAGTTTATATCATTATATCCAACTTAATCATTTAAGGTATGAATAAACAAGTGCTTAATACATCTCATGATCAAAGGGGTATTTAATTAATTACTACAAAGTTTATTTAATTATATAAACATATTATATATTTTTGAAAAACAATTTTGGTAATAAAGAAAAATATTTTAATCATACTAAATATATGAATTCAAATTTTTCACCAAAATCAGTTAGTTTTTCACCAAATAAAGTTTCTCCACTAAAGACAAAAAAATCTGGCCGTTACAGTAGGCCGGCCCCCTTAATTATAAGGGGCGGTCCCCTTAATTTTAAGGGGACCGGCCATGAATTAAGGGGACCGGCACGCTCCTGTGTCAGATTTTGTCAGAATTTTTCCCCTATAAATACCACCTTAAATCTGGTATTTTTCCTCACCTCTTGCACGAAAATTTTCAGATCTAAATCTCTCTAAACATCTTCCAAAACCCTTTGATCATTAGATTACTAATCCTTGTTTCAAGTGATTCAATCCCTCATCATCCACCATCATCCAAAGTGCAAGAGAAGAATACTCCTTCAACCTCAAGTTTAAGAAGTATTGTATATTGATTGTGTATATTGTGTATAGCTCTTGTGTAGTTGTGTTGTGAACATTATAAGTAGTTCTAGGAGTGTTAGTTGTGAATAGAAGTAGGGTAGTGGTGAAGATTAAGTAGTGAAGTAGTGAAGTAGTGAAGAAGTTGTGTTGCGAAGAAGTAGTAACGAAGTTGTGGTGTGGTCAAGTTGTGAAGAAGTTGTGGTGTGTTGTGAGATTGGTTCTAGCTAGGATTAGGACCCGACATTTAGCTTTGTGTCGTTAAGCCGGTGTAAGCAAAAGTTGTGTAAGGTTTTCTCCGCCATAAGGGAGCTTGTTGACATAGTGAAGAAAACTCCCGAGTTAGGTGCTCGGGGAGTGGAGTAGGATGAAGAGGAGATTCGTAACCGAACCACTATAAATCCTTTGTCTCACGGTGCCATTTTTCCAACTCTATCTCTTTACTTATTTACTTACTTTCACATTTGTCATATCATATACTCGTTGATATTGTATTTTATAATTGTGCAAGTCTCTTGGTGATATATATAAAGTTCGAATTGGTGTTTTCATAAACAAAGTTTTTGTAAATTAAAAAGACGTAAAACTATTCAACCCCCCCCCACTTCTAGTTTTCCACAGCATTCACTCGGCGCATCAGCGATTTCTCAGAAGATAAGAGGAGGTGCATGCCCGCCAATGTTAAAACTTATGATGGGACGGGTGATCCTGATGACCACCTAAAAATTTTCGAATCAGCTGCCACTATCGAAAATTGTCCACAATCCGTGTGGTGCCACATCTTTAATTCTACATTGGTGGGGAATGCGCGAACCTGGTTTAGTAAGCTGCCACGAAGAAGCATAAACGGGTTTGAAGAGTTGCGAAAGGCGTTTCGCTTGAACTTTACTCAAAGGAAGAAGTGCACCAAGAACCCTGTCGAACTGGCTAGGGTAAAACAACGCCAAGGGGAATCCACAAGCGCTTATGTGGAGCGCTATAAGGACGAATGCATACACATTAAGGCATGCCCCGAAATACTAAAGATCTCAGGGTTTATGAATGGAATCAATAACCCAGAACTTATCAGAAGGTTAAATGATAAAGTTCCCCAAACCTTTGATGAACTGATGAAGCGCACGAGGTCCTTTATCCAAGGGGAAGCAGCTGCTGCGGATAGCAAGAAAGGTTACTCAAATTATAGGTCACAAGAACAGCCCAGGAGACAATCCAATGACCAGAGTAGCAACCGCAGCAAAAGCTACCGCAGTCAGGGGAGCGGACGAGATAATGACAAATACACTCCACTAACGAAGACTCCAAGGGAGATATTTGTGACAGAAGGTGCGAACTTCCCGAAACCTCCACCAATGCGCACCCTAGAGGATCGGCGTGTAGGAAACGGGTACTGCGAATATCATGGACAAAAGGGCCACACCACCAACGAGTGTGTCCAATTGCGCCAACTAATTGATAAATTAATGAAAGAAGGCAAATTGGATCACCTCGTCAAGAACATCAAGGAGGGAAAAGACAAACAGAAGAATGGGAGCAAGAAAGAGACACCTAAGGACAAGGCTGACACTATCTACATGATACAATCATGGCAGCGAAAGACTAGGCAAAAGGTCAGCCAAAAGTTTTCTTATGGGAACGAAATCTCTTTCCCCACTCTGGCTGCGGATAANAAAGACAAACAGAAGAATGGGAGCAAGAAAGAGACACCTAAGGACAAGGCTGACACTATCTACATGATACAATCATGGCAGCGAAAGACTAGGCAAAAGGTCAGCCAAAAGTTTTCTTATGGGAACGAAATCTCTTTCCCCACTCTGGCTGCGGATAACGCAGTAGTGGAACCGCTCACCATCGAGATAAATACGGGGGTCATGATATCCACCGCATGTATGTTGACGGAGGGGCATCCGCAGACATCATGTATGAGCATTGCTTCAAAAGGCTGCGACCTGAGATACGAAGTCAGTTAATTCCGGCCACGACGTCGCTGACTGGCTTCACAGGAGAATAGATATGGCCCATGGGGCAAATACGATTACTTGTGGTCGTTGGTGATAAGCAACACTCCACAGCGGCCAGGATGAATTTTATGGTAATCAGATCTCCTTCGCCATACAATGGCATTATTGGAAGACCAGGAATATCAACCATGCGCGCAGTACCGTCCACAGTGCATGGGATGCTCAAATTCCCAATAGAAGGAGGCATTGTCACTCTCTACAAAACCACTGTATCACCTAGAGAGTGCAACACGGTTACATGCGAGACGGCACGCACTCTAGAACAGCACGTAGATAAAGTATCAAACCTGAAGGTCACAATTCACCCTGATTACCCGGATCAAGAGATATCGATTGGGGGATCGCTATCTGACAAAGGCAGACGGCCGTGTGCGCACTCTTGCAAAGGAATCTAGATATCTTCGCATGGGAACCATAGCACATGACTGGCGTGCCACGATCGATTACAGAACACAAGCTGAAGATCCGACAAGGATACCCTCCAGTATGGCAGAAAAAGCCCGGCCAGACTCCAGAGCGCGCAAAAGCCATTCTAGAGGAAGTACACAAGCTTTCGGACGCAAGTATCATGCGAGAGGTTTATTACTTTACTAGCTTTCCAATCCAGTAATGGTGAAAGAGAGTGATGGTAGTTGGAGGATGTGCATGGATTTCAGTGATCTCAACAAAGCATGTCCACAAGATTGCTACCCGCTACCAGAGATAGACTGGAAGATTGAATCCTTGTGCGGATACCCCTTTAAATGTTTCTTGGATGCATACAAGGGGTACCACCAAATCCAAATGGCTAAAGAAGACGAGGAAAAAACTGCCTTCCACACAAGCCAAGGTGTCTATTGTTACACTAAAATGCCCTTTGGCTTAAAAAATGCAGGAGCCACTTACCAGCGATTAGTAGATAATGCATTTGAAAAGCAAGTGGGCCGCAACCTGGAGGTCTATGTTGACGACCTTGTCATAAAGAGCCATACCGAAGAAGAGTTGGTACGCAACATTGAAGAAACATTCAGGACGCTGGGAAGGATCAACATGAAGTTAAATCCCAAGAAATGCACTTTTGGCGCTACAGAAGGCATGTTCCTCGGATACTTGATAGAGGCTGATGGCATTAAGCCATGCCCAGAAAAAACAAAGGCTGTCATCCAACTCCCTTCACCACGCACATTGAAAGAAGTCCAGTCCCTAAATGGAAAACTAGCCGGGTTGAATAGATTCCTATCCAAATCAGCGGATAAGTCACTTCCTCTCTTTAAAACACTCACGAAGTGTACAAAAAAGGGAGACTTTCGTTGGACTGTGAAAGCGGAAGAAGCTTTTCAACAGCTTAAGCAAGATATAGCAGCGCTTCCCACACTAGTCGCACCCCGACCAGGGGAAGAGTTGATCATGTACCTGTCTGCAACTCATGGTACAGTCAGCGCGGTGCTATTAACAGATAGGAACTCCGTACAAACACCAGTATACTTTGTAAGCAAAGCACTCAAGAAGACGGAGATTAATTATACCACAATGTAAAAGCTGGTCCTAGCTTTCGTATTCGCAGCTAAAAGATTGCGCAGATACTTTCAAGCACACCCGATAGCAGTGATCACGGACCAACCTATCAAGCAAGTTATCTCCAAACCCGACGCATCGGGAAGATTACAAAAATGGAGCGTGTTGCTAGGTTAACATAACATCTCTTATAGACCACGCACTGCGATTAAGGGACGGATACTGGCAGATTTCATCATTGAGAAACTAGATACTAATGCTCCATCATCAAGCAGCAAGGTAGAACTACAAGAACCATGGATCCTATTCACGGACGGATCTTCGTGTGTGGACGGCTCAGGCGCAGGCCTTATCCTCACCAGTCCAGAAGGAATGGAATTCACTTACGCACTACGTTTTGAATTCACAGACATGAACAACGAGGCAGAGTATGAAGCCCTAATTGCTGGATTACGCATTGTAACTCGAATGGGTGTACGCAACCTAGAAGCAAATGTCGACTCCCGATTAGTAGCCAATCATGTGTTGGGCGAATATGTGGCTAAAGAGGATAACATGGTACAATACCTCGACAAGACCAAATCTCTAATCCAGAGTTTTGACAGGTTCACCATTAAACAAGTCCCTAGAGGAGAAAACAGGAAAGCGGATGCACTAAGCAAGATCGCATCTACAAGCTTTGTGCACCTATCAAAACAAGTATTGGTGGAGATCCTGAAAAACAAATCCATCTTGGAGATGGATATATCCACGGTGATAGAAGAGCAGGATCCTACGTGGATGACACCTATCATCAAATTTAAAAGCAAGGGTATATTGCCCCGGAACAGAAGGATGCTCGACGGATACGGCGCACAGCGCAGCGTTTCGAACTTCGAAACGGTATCCTATATCGGCGCTCATTTTTACAACCATGGCTTTGGTGTGTTGGACCTCTCCAGGAAGATTACGTACTTCGAGAAATCCACGCCGGTTCATGCAGCATGCATTCGGGACCACGGTCTGTCGTAGCACGAGCCTTGCGGTCAGGATACTACTGGCCCACTATGCATCGTGATGCGCGGGATATGATAAGAAAATGTAGCGACTGCCAAGTTCACAGACCCATCCCGCGTCAACCACAACAAGAGCTAACGCCTATTACCTCGCCATGGCCATTCTATAAGTGGGGTATCGACATTGCGGGCCCCTTCCCTGTTGCTACAGGGGGACTGAAATTTCTTATTGTGGCCATAGATTAATTCACTAAGTGGATTGAGGCAAAAGCAGTGGTGACAATTATAGGTAATCAAGTTATACGATTTGTTTGGGAAAATATCGTATGACGCTTTGGATTACCTGGGGAAATCATCTCAGACAACGGAAAACAAGTCCGCGACAACCCGTTCAAAGACTGGTGCGAGAAACTAAATATCACACAACACTTCGCGTCGGTCAAACACCCACAAACCAATGGTTTGGTTGAGCGCGCAAATCGCAGCCTGGGTGAAGGAATTAAAGCGCACCTAGACAGACACAAAGGACGATGGGTATAGGAATTGTCACACGTTTTGTGGGCACACCGTACATCAATCAAAGTTAGCACTGGAGATACTCCCTTTTCTCTTGTCTACGGGACAGAAGCGGTCATACATGCTGAGATTGGGATGCCAACTATGCGTACGGCGGAAGTTAATGTTGCAATTTTTTTTTTCTTTTGATGATGAGCGGCGTATAGACTTGGACTTATTGGAAGAAAGGCGCGAACGCGCAGCTATATGCGAGGAAAAAGCTAAGTCGAAAATGAAGGGATACTATGATGCTAAAGTACGAAACACCTCTTTCAGACCAGGCGACTTCGTATATCGCGATAATGATGCAAGCCACGCAGAACATACAGGAAAACTTGGACCAAAGTGGGAAGGACCCTATGAGGTCATGGAAGCACTAGGGAAAGGCACGTACAAGCTGCGTGACAAAGATGGCCATGAGCTACAACGCACATGGAACATTTGCAATCTCAAGAGATGTTATCTTTAGGAAAGGCTACGGCCCCATTCACGGACACCTCCGCACTTTAGTAAGTGCTCAATAAATATCTGTGTATTTATGTTTTTGTTTCATTTAGGTAAATAACTTTCTTTTTTACAAAAACTTGCAAGTATTAATTAAATTTCGCGGTTTCTAGCTAACTCCGCGACACATTTTCTTTACATTACATATTACTTATGTCTCAATGTTGTGGTTACATTACTTTTTGCCTACATGGCGTGCATGCACTTATTAAAACCCACGATGGTAAAGGATAAGTAAACCTACTAAATAACTCATTGAGTAAGAGGGTTGCAAACCCATCAACATTGGATCACGTATCCTTGTTAAACACCTTACGCTCAAGACGTTGGCGTAAGTTCAATGCGCACCCCACGATGGATACGCAACAATGCACACTGTGCGCATTTAAAAAATTTGGAGCCAAGACTCTTGACTCCTTGATATGGTATTTGCAGTACGCTGCATGTTAACCCATACACTTGTGAATTTTTTATTTGCATATACATTAAGTTACAGACCTCATAAACAATTATAAGTGATTATAGATTCTATAATCTCTTTTAATTATGTTTGGATAAAAGTTTGATTCTTGGATGTCTTTTATGCAAAGACAAGAAACTAAGTACAAACATTAGAATACAAACAAGCATACAAATCAACTTCAATTTAATTATAAACTACGCATTTATACAAAACATAGATTTCACATGCACAAGATTGTTCATTACAAGACAAAAAACCTACAAACTATGGGAACGCTCAAGCTTTGAGCCGCCAACCCGGTGCACATCACTCTTAGCTTCCTCCAGCCTCCTCAACAAGGCACTATCTCTGGTGACACTGTTGTCACGCTCACAGGTACTCCATCAGACCTTGGAAGATGAGCTGCACCAACGCCACAAAAGATGGCCTTCCCCGCTACACCATTCTTCTTTGCAAGCCTTGTAGCATGAGCCTCTAAGGACTCCTTCAGGGGGACTTCCTTCTCAAGGACGAAAGGGTTGAGGATGTCACGAGGGTGAACAAAAATAGGTACCTGTAGCTGCGACACATCCGGCTTCAGGAAATAATCAAGTTGTGCCTCAGCGCCCTCTATTGTGTGCCTCGCCAAGGTCAACCCTTCCATGATAACACCTATGGGGTTGTCTTGGTCGCGCTCCAATCGAGCAATATGAGGAAGCTCGCACAGCTTCATCTTCTCCATAGCAGCGACAAGCTCAGCGTAGGCATCACCATTATAACCTGGCACTTCCGCGATGGGCACCATCAACAGTTTGCCCTCGTGCAGCTCCTCCACAACCTCCGCCTTGCCACGAGCCAAGGCGCATTGAACAACATCCCCAAATGCCTTTACCACTTCTTGGGACTCTAATGTGCTCAGTGCAGCCAGACGAAGACCATGGCTGATTAGCCACCTGCGAATAAAACAACATTCCCATTGTATTATAGACAATAAGTTCAAAGGAATTGAATGCTACAAGTTTGAAAAATACGATGGGATTAAAAGGAAGCAAAGGAATTAAACGCTACCTGCGCTCAGCAACGGAGGATACCAAGTGCGGGTATAGCTCCTCATCATACTCTATACTCAGCTTGCGCAGCTTATCCTCCTGCTTCTCCAACGCATCCTCCACAGTCTTTCAGAATTCATCCAGCTGTGAGAAGTGTTTGCTCTTATTTTGCTCCATATACTTCAATGCCCAAAGGCAAGTGGTCTTGTACTGATCAAAAGCAGAACGTTCTTGACTCACTTGCGCCCAGAGCGACATCTTCTTATCAGCAAGCTTCCGGGCATACGCATTTGTTGACTCTATTGCAGCATGAGCACTAGCCAACTGCGCCTTCAGCAGTGCAATCTCTTCATCCTTCTGCGCACCGCTGCTCCCTTCACCAGCATACTTGGCCTTAAGCTGAGCAACCAACGCGGCCTGGTTCGCAGAAGCCAAGCTAAGCTCCTCTATTAGTTGCTCTGCAGGCATATCCTCGCAGGCCTTCGAAGGCTCATCCACCTGAGCCTGACTCGCCTCAGGTGACAACTTCTCAGTATGCGCTGCATCACCCCCTACAGCTTCATCACTGCACGCAAAGGATAAGAAGTCAAGGTTATCAAGGATATAAACAAAAAAAAATGAGGCATAGGTCTCATTACTTACTTGGTAGAAGGAGTCTTAGCCGTATCCTGCGCAGTGATGGATGGCGACACATCCTCTTCTGATGATGCATCCACAGAAATAAGGTGGCGTCTTCGCTTAGAGGTGCCCGCGCCATCATCGCCAGAAATCTTCTTACGCTTTACACCCTGGCCAGTCTCCTCTGGTGCATCTACAACCTTTACAATCTCTAGCCTTCAGAAGAATCGCTGCGCGAATTTCCAATTCTGGGGATTGTTCCCTAGGGATGGGAACACTGCGCACAGGGGTCGCCTCTAAGGTAACTGGAGGAGTATCCTCTGACTCCAGTGCGAGCTCCATTGTGCGCCCCGCAGTGGCCTCCAATACGGGCTCCTCACCTTCTCTTAAGGGGCGCATCCCCACAGTCATCTGTTTCGGCCTCGCCAAGTGCACTACTTGAAATAGATCCATCTCTTCGCACCAAGCAACAACAAAACAAAAAGGGTTACATAAGCTACTATAAGAAAGAGCGCTTACACTAATATGCGAAGGAGAAGGAAGGACAAGCACCCACCCCGGTTATCCTCATCCAAGAAGGTTGACACTTCTCCAGGAGGCTGGAAGTAGTTGCGACTAATGCCTAGGTGCACCAACAACTCTTCGGGGTAGGCTCTGATCGGAATACGATTGGTATTTGTCGTATCCGCGTCAACTGCGCTATACGTCCCGGATGGGCACTCGTCCCTCAGTAGCGATCCTTTGGTATAGAACGCGTAATCCCAAGGGAAAAACGTCCTATCAACCCAGAAGAAGTTCTCCCTCCAATCTCTGAGCGCATCTAATTTTTCTGTATAACATTGCAAGCGCCCTGCGCGCTTGGCAAAGGATACCCACCCGTTTGACCACGTCGAGTGGTAAAACGCGCAGAAAAGATGGATTATGGGGTTAATCGCCATCAGGCGACAATTCACCTCAAAGTTCGTTATTTTAGCTGCACCTATGCAGTGCAGCTGGGAGATGTGGAGGCGATAATAGTTCAGAATATCACACAAGAATAGCGACATGGGTACACGTTGGTTGGCGAATTCAAAGAAACGCGTGTATACCCCTACTTTCCCATCGGGGAAATCCGCTATGGATGTCGTTGCCGCCGGAACTACCGGGTGCAACGCCTCAGGGATGAAATAATCCGATGTGAACTCACGAAGTTCATCCTCGGTTATATCAGATGTAAAGTCGAATAATTGGCGGACCATGATTAGTATACAAACGCGCACGCGCTATTACCTTCGAGAGTACTTTGTGATGTTTTGATTGCGGTTTAGAAGTTCTTAACAATGGCGGCGATGGAAGTTTTTACTGTGATAAAAACATGAAATGGGGGTTACCCTTTATAAAGGGTTCCACCCACATGGATGGGTGACACGTGTAACCCACTAACTTTAATCGTGTGGCTAGGAAAAAGGTAAGGTACTTTTTGCACTTTCCCACGATTTCCAAGGCAGATTTTTTGGATTTATTCGGACCAGATTCATGGTATATTCTTTTGGCGGGAAACATTTGGAACTTATCCGCCACGAATGCTGGAGTGTTTTTTCGGTACGACTGATAGTCTAGCATCCGCGGTTGTACCGTGCGCATACTAGACTGGGGGACATTATGACGTATAGTCCGCACTCGGGTCACGAACCCGACCAATGGACATTACTAATGCCCAAGCCCATCACGCGTGGGCTATCATAATAATGATTTGGGCTATTATAATAACGATTGGGGCTCACGAAAGCCCAAACTCAAATATACTATTTATGGTCTTGATAATGATCTTCTATTTATGGGATAAAGATCAATATACCGTATAAGGCGAGAAACGCCGAAGAGTAAGGAACACGAAACCAACAAGGATTTCGTGCCTATATAAAGAATATCACGGCTCTTATTGAGGTATCATCTAAAACCCTAACTCTTCACTATAACCCTAAAACCGATTACTTACTCTCACGCCGGAGGATAATCGTGGGAGACAATCCCACGATAAGCCTAACGGTGTTGTTTGCTTTGTTAGTGCGCAGGTCTCAAGCAGTAATATTCAATTGGTACGAGAACAGGAGTCCAAATAAGGAACGCCCAACTTTTGTATCAACAATAAGCTTAGACAAATACCCCCCATAAGAGTTAAGGAGCGTTTAGAGACGAGCATTTTGCAGCACTTAGAAACGTTTAAAATATAATGCTTGTTTGGCAACAGAGTGCTTAGCTTTTGGGTTTTGTTTAACACTCCTGTTTTAAAGATAATAAATTTGAAATGAACGATCGCTAACGTACCCGCTGCTTTTAACCTCTCTTAACCAACTCTATATACCATCAATTATGCATATTTTAGTTTCTTAAATGTAGCCCTTAGGGCTACATTTAGCAAAACCCTTAAATCAAATGGGTCATGAACTCATGATTTCAAATGTGTAAATGTGCTATTGAGAATCAATCGAAACCATTAGTGCTCTTTCAGCCATTTTTATGTTTTATTATTTAACTCGGGAAAATGGTTTTGAACTTTTTAGTTTCACTTTAATGGATCATGAAATACAACAGTTCTAAAATTGCAAGTATGGGGTATTTATCAGTAACTTGCAATTTGAAACAAGAGGTATATGTGATGAGAAACTAAGCGTATACTAATCAACTTATGCAATTTAGATTTTTTTTTCTTTTTTTTTTCAATGATTGAATTGGTCATTTGGACATATATAATATTCTCAGAGTTTATAAAGAATATATATACGAGATTATGAAAATAAGCTGGATATATATGAAATTAGCCCTTTAACAAAAATACCCTTGTGCTTTTTAAATTTGTTCTTGAATTTATTTTATATCTATATATATTTGGCAAAATCAAACACAGATTCATAACTCGTCGTGAATCTATAATTTATCAATAAATCAAACCCATTATGTACCCATCTTAAATCAAACATACATAAACCCGGATTCAAAAACTCGTCTTAAACAATATTGTAGCTTTATTCAAACCAAATTATAATAATAAAAAAAAATTCAATATATACCTTTAGCAGGCTTTTAAGTTCTGCGGTTCTTGCTGTCTTGCTTAAAAGAATATAAAATGTCGCTGTATTCTTTATACACTGCATTTAGTCTTTTGATTTCTTCATTTTTCTTCTCTATTAGAGCTTCAGCACGAGCGACCTTTCTCTCTAGAGCCTCTACTTTTAAATCGGATGCACTTGCAAGCTTGGAGGCCGCATCCTCCAAAGTTACACCAGCAAACCGAAGGGAAAGATCAGCATCGACAATAGTATATTCGGCTAATATATTATTAACATGGTTCGTTACTTCTTCAAGACACAGAAGGGAAAGATGGGCATCGACATCACTTATAGACATGTTTAGCGAGATAGAATTGGAGAATGAATGACTGTGGAAACCTATATAATTAGGGCGTATTATAAATTGGGATGCCATATAATATTTTTATTAGGGGCCCACATTAGGGAATCATACCCAAGCCCGAAAACAAGGAAATTATACGTTTCTAGAACATCAAAAGATACCATGATCTCGGCTACTGATTGCTGTGGGACAACTTGTGAGGTGGTTAATTGAGGGATAATATAAAGAGGAAATACCAAAATGTTGATGTTTTTGGTTGCTGCATGATCATGCATCACGTAGTAGAACTGAAAAAATTCCCAAATTCTCGTGATCAATGAAGCAAATTGAAAAGTTAATCCACACAGCTAAATAAAGCCCAAAGGCCCCAATCTGTTGGATAAAGCCCAACCATCTAATACCCTAATAACGTTATCCCTACCTTTGCTTCTTTTCACTCGATCTTCACTCTCATCAACATGTCTAACGAAGATTCTGATTCTGGTTCGATTTGTAGTGATGATTTCGTAATTGTGGCTCACCCAACGAAACCTGCCGAATCTGGTAAGTCGAATACATTCACTAATAAAGAAGAGGATGCTCGTTGTAAACTTATAAAGTTACAAGAAGAATTGGATAAGTTCTTGCAGAATATGCTTAGGGGCTTAAGCAAACAATTCAAAGATTCTATCGAGAATAATAAAGCCCGTATAAAGTGTAAATTCTTAAATTTCTTTGAAAATCTATTATTACATTCTGTAAGATTTCTTGTGTTAAGTGTAAGTTTGTGGTTGCGTTTTTCTCTTATAGCATTTATACAAAATATTCAGTTTGTCTTTGGATGTAAAGAATCACAGTGTACATTTTGCTCTTTTCTAGTGCTAAATTATTCAATTAATTTATACAATACTACTTGTGCACGAGTTTACTTATTTTGTTTGCCTTCAGTTTCAAACTTGATGATTACCCTACCTTTGTGTAACCTTTTCCTTAGTTTCCCATAGTTTTGTGTTCTTTTGTTTGCTTAATTCGGGGAAAAAGTAGTGCTGACTTCGGTCTCTCTTTTAACTTAAAATGTTTTTTGGTTCTGAAAATAGTGGTAAAGAACCCACATTTAGGTTGTGGATGCTTTATTTTAGCATAAACAAAGATGCATTAGTAGTGTCTGTTGATTGTTTGACATTCTAACGAACTAAGGATGTGGCGAATATGATACCGCACGTGGTATTATGACTTTTTTAATGCTATAAAGTTACACACCTATAATTCAACAACCGTATAACTTTTTCTCTCTATTGAATAAGCAACTTTTCTTCTCGTCTTTTAGAATATTTTTGGTGATTATATGCGATCAAATGTTTATTTTTCCAATTATTCACTTGGTATTATTTTAAATTCTTTATAATACACAACCGATCTTGTTTTGTTTGGAAACATATTACGGATTATCTTTCTCTTTTTGTGCATAAGCAATAAAAACTGCAAACAATAAACATGCCTCTTTGTTTATCGAATTTTCAAACTCCTAAATTTATTTGCTTTATGCAAAAGAGGAGATTAATGACCTTTGTTCTTTTTTTGCAGGTTTAAGCGCTAATTTAGAAGCTGGTTTTCGATAGGTCTTTCAGAAGGAAGTGAAATCATGTTTCTCTTTTCAAGTAGTTTCATAAAGGCATATGTTAATTTCTTCTTTCTAATTTGCATGATTCCCTATGTCTAACGTGTTTTATTAAACTTATGTTTACTTCTGTATGATAATCTGACATATTTATGTTGTTTAATGCCATGCTATATTCCATATTAAAACACCACTTGCAGAAGGTGTGTATATATATATATATATATATATATATATATATATATATATATATATATATATATATATATATATATATATATATATATATATATATATATATATATATATGAGTTTTGATATTTAGGCCTACTAATTAGACCTACTAATATGCCTAACCACATTATTGTTGGAGTTTGTGGATAAATAATAATAGTCGTATGTCTAGTATCGAACTTGAGACCGCGGGATTGCACACTTTACGTATGAGAATTAAAGTTTAATAATTTAATATAAAAAGTTATATTTAATTATTAATTACACAAAACAAATAAAGAATGTTAGTGATTGGCGAAAATTGACTAACATACAAAGATAAGGACCAAGGATAAAAAATAGAGAACAAGAAGGATCTAGAATCCAAACCCTAACTTGTTCCCTAAGTTTTGTTATCCTATAAAAGCAAGGTCAAGGGTTTATTTTGCATACTCTTGTACACGTTAATAATTACTCCGTATTAACTAAAACAAGAATTGCTTGCTTTATCTTTGACTTGTCGACAAAGGTCACTGTAACATATAATATACATGTGCATGTCATATCACGCATGTACATATATTGCTTATTTTATGGTTCTCTTGTCCTTTGGTTACTGTGATAGACATAAACAAAACACATAAAGAGTTTGGTGGTTTGTTTTATTTAGTCGAATTATTTTTGTTTTTCTCAAAAATAAAATTGTTTTGTGTATTATTTAAACTAGCATTTACTTTAATTCGTTAATAGTACGTGTGTACAAGAACGTGGTACAATCACACTATTGATTGTATCTTGGATCGATTAACAAAACGGTAAGGGGTTAATCAATAGATCCCTAATTCACATAAACCCTAATTAGGGTTCTTCATATTGTTCAAGATAATTTCTTTTGATTCTTGTTCGGGCTAGAATCACTACGGTACGTTCTTCTTTAATTTATGTTAATCTATTATGTGTTATAATTGATCCTACGCTTCCGCACTATGTGACTACTTGATATACTTAATAATAAGATAGTCTAGATTATTAAATTCTAACAGTGGTATCACGAGCTTGCTATAACATGTAATTGATTACATAAAACACATAAAAATCGAATCTTTAATGTTTTAGATACATGTTAAGATTGTTTTGAGATCTAGGGCTTGTAAAATTTTGAAACCCTAAATTTTGGGGGGGGGGGGGGAGTCGATTACTCCTTTATCCAAATTAGGGTTTGTGGATTAAATATTAATTTTATTAGAAACCCTAGGTCATTAACAAGTTTATGTGTTATTTGAACGTATCTTGTGACCTAATTGCTAAGTGTTATGCATGAATCCATGACGAAACATGCATGTTAGTCATGGATTAATTGATTTGGTTAATTGTTAGTAATTGTTTATCACATGTTTATTTAGGTAGATCTAAAATTGGGGAAGACCTCAATTGTAATAAAATCAATTTACGTGCTATGTGGTGTATAATTGATTCTAGCTTACGCAATCGATTTTTCGATGGATGTGGCTCACTTGTGCAAAGTGAAACCTTTAGTTAATTATATGCATATGAAAACCTAGAATTGATTTTAGGGTTTATCTAAAAACAAGTTTGCATGTGGCTATATGTTTCACCTTATAATTGTTTGATTATTAGTTGTTTATTTGTTTTCTTTTATGTGATTACTTGTTATGTGTTTCAAAAGGTTTGTAAGCAATAAAGGGTAATTTCAAAAGAAAATTTAATTGGACTAATAATGGTGAAACTTAATTATTAATAACTCTACAATATCAAGATCTTATGTGTCATACTTAGGGGTTGGTCTTACATGCCGTAATGCGTTAAATGCATCCTCGCGACGAGATCTTTATTGTTAAAGTTGTTAATATGTTTTAAGATAAAGTTATAAACTTTTGCTTGATTGATGTTTTTGTACATATGGTTTTGAAAGTAAGTTCTCTTTAGAAAAATTCATAGTGATGGAAACAAGGTTTGGAAAGAGCCTAGAGTCTACCTTTGATTTTCATACACTTATGAGTTTGTTAAAGACATCTTACCTACATCTTCATTATATGTACAATATCATCTTAAGGGTGATTTACCTCAATTCCACTTGGTGGATGATAATTGTAGGTTCTTCTTTAATTGGTGAACCCAATACCTCAAACAAAAGATTTTAATTTTATCTTGCTAATTGGTAATTAAAATTTGTTTTGAAAACTTATGTCATAAAGGTGAGTGCATGCATCTTTATACATGTTTTGATTTCACATCAAAATTTAATACCCTATAAAAATTTAAGTCACATGCCATCTAACTATAAAGAACACTTGAAGTTAATTTTGGGTATGCGTGAGACCTGGACCAAAATTAATGACAAGGTAAATTTCCGAGTGTGCGTGAGACCACACATGGAGAATTTGCAGTTTCTAAGTTAGACGACTTAAGTAAGTTGATGCGTGAGACCTAGAGCTTATGGCATGAGGTGGGATGAAACATGCTTACATTGCAAATTGATGAATCAATTTGATGTAAATCCCATAAT